>SJYT01059898.1:236033-247816 GCA_006410635.1 Cephalophus harveyi | reverse complement strand
CACCCTTATGACAGAAAGTGAAGAGGAATTAAAAAGCCTCTTGATAAAAGTGAAAGCAGAGAGTGAAAAAGTTGGCTTAAAGCTCAACATTCAGAAAACGAAGATCATGGCATCTGGTCCCATCACTTCATGGGAAATAGATGGGGAAACAGTGGAAAGAGTGGCTGTCTTTATTTTGGGGGCTCCAAAATCACTGCAGATGGTGATTGCAGCCATGAAATTAAAAGACACTTATTCCTTGGAAGGAAAGTTATGACCAACCTAGATAGCATATTAAAAAGCAGAGATATTACTTTGCCAATAAAGGTCCATCCAGTCATGGCTATGGTTTTTCCATTGGTCATGTATGCATGTGAGAGTTAGACTATAAAGAAAGCTGAGCGCTGAAGAATTGATGCTTTTGAACTGTGGTGTTGGAAAAGACTCTTGAGAGTCCCTTGGACTGTAACGAGATCCAACCAGTCCATCCTAAAGGAGATCAGTCCCGGGTGTTCTTTGGAAGGACTGGTGCTAAAGCTGAAACTCCAGTACTTTGGCCACCTCATGCGAAGAGTTGACTCATTGGAAAAGACTCTGATGCTGGGAGGGATTGGGGGCAGGAGGAGAAGGGGACGACAGAGGATGAGATGGCTGAATAGCATCACTGACTCTATGGACGTGAGTTTGAGTGAACTCCTGGAGTTAGTGATGGACAGGGAGGCCTGGCGTGCTGCGATTCATGGGGTCACAAAGAGTCGGACACAACTGAGTGACTGAACTGAACTGACTGATAGTGTGGTTCAGGACTATTGACTATTGACTCTTAACGGGAAGGGTGCTGATCCATTCTTAAGCACTGCTGAGCGGTAGATAAGTCACTGTCCCAGCACCGATTGTTGGAGACCTGTGCTCATATCATGCCTCTGCCTCAGGCAGGTACTTTCATTTTTTTCTCAGGAATCAGAGAAAACACATGAGGAAAAGCTGAGAGAAACTTTGTGACCCAAGGTCCTGCATCAGTAAACTTAGAGGCAATTTGGCTGAGGGCTGGGCACAGAAAAAGAGAACACTGAACAATCTTGTTCATCATACAGAAAATGAATGTTCCAGCAAGTCATCAATCTTTCCACAGACATTTTAAGAGACTTTCCAGTAAGTGGAGACATACAGTTGAAGCATTCCCTGGAAGCTCAGAAAAATTATTGTACTTTTTGTCCCCATAATGCTGTTAAATAATTACTATGTACCAGGTCTCGACATCAGCCTTTAATTTTTTACCTTACTAATGCTCCGAACAGCCTTGTAAGTTTACAATTATCATATCAACTCAGCTGAGAAACAGTCTTGGAAAGTTGAAGTCGCTTTCCCAGAGTCATACAGTTGGGGATATAAGTGGTAAAGCTAAATTCTAACCCAGGTCTGCTTATTCCCAAGCCAGTCTTCTTACCTCTATACCATATAAACTCAGAACCTAGGACAGAATAGTAATTGAAAAGAGCTGGCACAAAGTTACATGTGTCTAATATGAGCCTATTTAAAAACATAAACACATGATTAAAAGAGTGAAAGGGAATATATGAAAGCATTAATAGACCATCCATCTAGGTTGATGAGACTACCATAAATATGCTAATATTAGCTAAAATCTAAGTGCTTACTATATGCCAGGCACATTGCTATGGTTTTTATATCATTAATTCATTATCTTATTAAATCCTCATGACAACCACTTGAGGCAGATATGATTATTTTTT
Source organism: Cephalophus harveyi (assembly GCA_006410635.1). NCBI lineage: Eukaryota > Metazoa > Chordata > Mammalia > Artiodactyla > Bovidae > Cephalophus > Cephalophus harveyi. The sequence continues at coordinate 246,083 of SJYT01059898.1, read as the reverse complement.
CTCATTTTACAGAAAAGAAAATGGTAAGTGACTCGCCCAAAGTCACATAGCTTGTGAGTTCTGAGCTCAAACTCAATCTCCTAAGACGTTGCTCTTAACAATATACTGGCACCTGTCACTAATAGTGGACATATATTTATTTTTTAATCAGACCAAAAAAAAAACCCACTAATGATTAAAATGAAATCAGATCTGGAACCAACTTTTTTTCAATGCATGGTTATTCAGTAAGACATGGAAGCTTCCAAGGCTCAGTCCATTGTTAAGCCTAAAGGTTAGTCTGAGCTGCAAGGCCATTCAGCCTTTCCCTGGGCGAGTGCCTACAGGACATGCGACCTTACAGTCACTTTCTCCAGCTGGCATAAACTCTCCTTCACAGTGGCTCAGCTCGTGCCCTCTCTGGGGAGGGACACTTGCTGGGTGATCTGCTTCAGAACCAGATTACAGAGATCTAACAGCTGTTGGTTTGACCTGTGCTTTCTGTGTTTCCAGACTGATGCCTGCCTAACTTCCATCCCTTTTTTGCTACCAAGTCTCTGGGTCACCTAAAGACAGAACCTACACAGATCACTTATAGGTAGCCTTAAGAAGGATAGACTACAAAGTCCACCAATCATAGACACAGCTTCCAAAATGGTCAGAAAGAAGGCAAAGTTGCCATCATAATTTCTCCTTGACCAGCTAGTCAGCTCCTACCCTCTGAACTGGGACTGGACTCTGATGCTTCAGCACAGACTGGCTCTGCTGATTTCCCTGGTGATGTGCCTGCTCCAACAGCAGGCAGTGGGGGAGTACTCCCCAGCACTGCCTCCCCCGTGGCTTGAGCCTTGACCATAGCAGTCCTTGTGTCTTCAGTTGAACACTGAGCTAGTGTTGCCTCTCTGACACAGTCAATGCTGTCCTTCAAGCTAAGCAACTCAGAGGCCTGAACTTCTGCATCTAAAGTTGGGTGGGGCTGACACCCATGCAGCCAGCCACTCTGTCACCCAGCTCACAACTGCTCCTGACCTGTGCCTTCCTTCTCATGAGAAGTGGTCACATTGATCCACCTGGAGCCCAGGTGTGGAGTTCAGGTGTCAGAGGTGGTTGGTCCAGAGCAAGTCTGCCTGAATTCACAGCCTCCTGAGACTCTGATCTTTAGTGATTACAGACTCTCTCAGGGCAACACAGAGTATTACAGCAACTTTCAGTTTTCTTTACAGTAGTGTCCTTTGAGTGGCTGATAATATGTTACAAGGGGTGGGGGCAGTGTCTGTTATTCAATGAGTTTGGAAAACTCTACCACCATTACCTTTATTGAAGATAGTTCACATTAGAATATCCAAGATATTCTATTGCATTAGAATATCCAAGGGTCTGTGACATCCTACCATAAAGAAACCTGCTTACATAGGCTTCACCCAGTGTTCCCAGACTTATTTATAAGGCCACAGGGCACCATTTTGTCCCCCAGAATACCTAAGGAACCCACATTGGACACCGATGTCTTAATAAACACAGCTTGGAAATCTCAGTTGGCTTGAAAATGAGTACATGAGGGTAATCGTCTGGTTATGCCTCAGTCAGGTTACACAAGCCTCTTCCCCTCTCTAGGCCTCAATTTCTTCATCTTTAAAATGGGGTTTTTTGTTGTTGTGTTAGTTGCTCAGTCATGCCCAACTCTTTGTGACTCCATGGACTATAGCTCCACAGGCTCCTCTATCCATGGAATTTTCCAGGCAAGTATCCTGGAGTGGATTTCCATTCCCTCCTCCAGTAGATCTTCCTGACCCAGGGATTAAACCTGGGTCTCCTGCATTGCAGGTGGATTCTTTACTGTCTGAGCCACCAGGATGCCCATAAAATGGGGTTTAGATTAAGACTATTTTGAAACTAATCCCGAGGGAAATTTAAAGAATCTATGAACATACCTTAGGAGCTACCTACCTCAAGGGATGAAGTGGAAGAGAGGTTGGCCTGGAGAAAGCCCTCCAGACCCCCTCCTCCCCACTCTTGGCATAGCTCTGTTGAAAGTTGTTTTGTGTATAATGAAGTGGCCTTATCAGAGAATCTTTTTTTTTTTCACCTTTTATTTTATTTTATTTTTTATTTTTACTTTATTTTACTTTACAATACCGTATTGGTTTTGCCATACATTGACATGAATCTCCTTTTGGGAGAGAAGGCAGTGGGAAAGGGACAGACGAAGGGAGGTAGCGTGGGAGGATATAGATTACTGTCTTGTTCCCCTGCTTCCCATACGTCTGCCTCACTCTCCCAGTTTGGACATAGGTTTACCACCCCCCTCAATCTCTCTGCCATTCAAAGGCTGGATATGACATGGTCAGACACCCCTGTTACCACCACCAAACCTTTATTTCTCAAGATGAGGCTTACAGAATGGTCATATGCTTATTAAAATGCAGATTCCTGAGCTCCACCTCAGACCTACTGAATCAGAATAAGGGGAGAGCAGAATCTAAAAATCTGCATTTTAACTCCAGCTGATTGGTAGAGATTCTGAAGTTTCAGATCCACTGCCAAGATCTTGGGAGCTGGTAAGTTTCCATCACGCTAGGCATTTGATCCCCTCCCTCCTGATGAGGGTTACTCCTCTGGCAGGTGCTAGAACTCAGCAACGCTCCCACTATAAATGCACTGAGTGGGCCACAGGTGCATCCCATAAGCCTGACCAGAGAACACTGAACATGCGGCCAGGGAATAAAGGTCCAAAATTGGTTGTTAGAAAGTCTGATAAATACATTACTATATATAAAATAACTAATAAGAACTTGCTGCACAGCACAGGGATCTCTACTCTATACTCTGTAATGGCCTATATGGGAAAATAATCTAAAAGAGAGTGGATATATGCGTATGGACAGCAGATTCACTTTGCTGTACACCTGAAACTAACACAACATTGTAAATCAGTTATACTCCAATAAATTTTCTTTAAAAAAGAAAAAGTCTAGAATGCATATAGGAAGTTAAACAATTGTCAAAAACAGGGTTGGCACTGGGGAAGTGAAAAGCAAGCTATGGAAGGTCTGCATGGCCAAAATGAGAGAACACCAAGCTGAATTCCAGAGACACACATCAATGCCCAGATGGAATTTGTTCTGTCTTTTTAAATTTTTTGTTCTGACTACACATTTGTGTATTACCAGCTTACGTTTGCAGGAGTGGGACAAATCGGTGGAAGAGATGTCAGGAAAGCAGCAGACACAGGTGGAATCAAAAAGAATCACTTTCCTCCCGCCTTCCATTGAAACCTGGCTCTGCTGCTCAAACACTCTGTAGGTTCAGTTCAGTTCAGTTCAGTCACTCAGTCATGTCCGACTCTTTGCGACCCCATGAATCGCAGCACGCCAGGCCCCCCTGTCCATCACCAACTCCCAGAGTTCACTCAAACTCACAACCATTGAGTTGGTGATGCCATCCAGCCATCTCATCCTCTGTCATCCCCTTCTCCTCCTGCCCCCAATCCCTCCCAGCATCGGAGTCTTTTCCAATGAGTCAACTCTTCTCATGAGGTGGCCAAAGTACTAGAGTTTCAGCTTTAGCATCATTCCTTCCAAAGAAATCCCAGGACTGATCTCCTTTAGGATGGACTGGTTGGATCTCCTTGCAATCCAAGGGACTCTCAAGAGTCTTCTCCAATACCATAGTTCAAAAGCATCAATTCTTCACCACTCAGCTTTCTTCACAGTCCAACTCTCATGTCCATACATGACCACTGGAAAAACCATAGCCTTGCCTAGATGGACCTTTATCAGCAAAGTAATGTCTCTGCTTTTGAAAATGCTATCTAGGTTGGTCATAACTTTCCTTCCAAGGAGTAAGCGTCTTTTAATTTCATGGCTGCAATCACCATCTGCAGTGATTTTGGAGCCTAAAAAAATAAAGTCAGTCACTGTTTCCACTGTTTCCCCATCTATTTCCCGTGAAGTGATAGGACCACATGCCATTATCTTCGTTTTCTGAATGTTGAGCTTTAAGCCTACCTTTTCACTCTCCTCTTTCACTTTCATTAAGAGGCTTTTTAGTTCCTCTTCACTTTCTGCCATAAGGGTGTTGTCATCTGCATATCTGAGGTTATTGATATTTCTCCCGGCAATCTTGATTCCAGCTTGTGCTTCTTGCAGCGCAACGTTTCTCATGATGTACTCTGCATAGAAGTTAGGTACTTGCAAAGCTAAGGGTCCATAAGCCTAGGTAAAGGGCTGGTAAGTGTCCTCATCTGCACTGGAGATAATGATGACAGTGCCTGCAACATTAAGGCCACTATGATGAGTCAATAAAGAAATGACTGGGCAGGCCTTAGCACTGGACTCCACACACATGTAGATTTTTATTATATGCCTCAGATTTCCAACAAGGCCTTTACAAATTCTTACAGCAGATAAAGTTTAAAACCTTACTAGATGGTCAGAAGTTATTGAACTGGTCAGCAGTTACTGAATTGAATTTTGCAAGTAATGAAATATAGAAACTCGGGTTTCTGGCATAAATTGAGGAGAGCATGGATTTGAAAGAGATGTAGGTGACTTTCATACTAGTTCATATATAACTGAGATAGATAAGCGGTTTCTTATTTGTTCTAGTGGAATTGTAACAGAGTAAAACAACCAATAGCACAAATCAACCAATTTTCCTCATAAGCAGGGGAAAAAACACTGAATTCCAGGATGAATACTGTAAGGTACAAATAGGCATCAAGTTCTGAAATGGCACTCACCCTTCCTTAATAGGAATATGCTTCTTTAACTGCTCTCCTCGCTCCTGACTTCTTATCCTGTCAATGCTCCCTTGCTTTCTGAATTGTGGTTCTAAAAGCTTGATGTACCTCAGAATCACCTGGAGGGTTTGTTAAAACAGAGATTTCTAGGCCCACCCACAGCATTTCTGATCCAGGGAGTCCTGGGCAGAACCTGAGAATTCGCATCTTCACAAGTTCCAGGGAGGCTCCTGACAGTCCTCATTTTAAACAGCACATACTTAATTCCATCCCTTAGGAGTCACTCAACCTCTTTATGCCTCAGGTGCTGCATCTATAAACTGGGGATAAGAACATATACCTCACTGGGTTCTTGTGAGGATTAAATTAGTTACTCCTCAAAAAGTGCTTAGAACACTTGCTGTAACGTTAAGCCCTCCATAAATGTGGGCCTTAGTCCAGAGAGAGAGCTGCAGTAAGGAAGTACTCTACTAATACAATCCTCCATGCTTGCTCTATGCAACTCTAATGGTCCCACAAGTCTGTTTCTCCTTGTGCTCATCACATCAAGCTAAATTAAAAATAACAATACTTAAAATTTATTGAGTACTCACTATGTACTGGAGAAGGCAGTGGTACCCCATTCCAGTACTCTTGCCTAGAAAATCCCATGGACGGAGGAGCCTGGTGGGCTGCAGTCCATGGGATCGCTAGGAGTCAGACACGACTGAGCGACTTCACTTTCACTTTCCACTTTCATGCATTGGAGAGGGAGATGGCAACCCACTCCAGTGTTCTTGCCTGGAGAATCCCAGGGATGGGGGAGCCTGGTGGGCTGCCATCTATGGGATCGCACAGAGTTGGACACGACTGAAGCAGCAGCAGCAGCAGCACTATGTACTAGGAATGCTAGGCAATTTACATACATTCTTTCTGTCACTTTCACAACAATCCTGGGAGGTGTGACTATAATCCCACTTGTGCAAATGAGGAGAATGAGGCTGCAAAAGTACCTAAATATCTTAAGTATCTTGTGTTGTCTCACAACCTCCAAGTGTCAAGACTGGGATCTGAACCCCCAAATCCATGAATGCAAAGCCCATGCCCTTCACCAGCCCAGATGAAACAAGTAGGTTTCATTGTCCATCATCTCATCTGCTAAGAGCTGCCTGGGGCACATTATTCTGAGGCATAAATATCCTGGCTTAAGAGGAAGGATTGCTAGAATTGATTAGACATGTCTAGCTGCCATGCAAGCTCGTGGGGGTGGGGAGGAAGTAAAAACATAGACCAGATATTTGCTGCCCCTCCACTTTGCTATGGCAACACACACGGTGGTAAAGGTTTCCTAACTTTATTGAAGATTATATTTAAATACACACAAATCAAGTGAATGCTCTCAGGAGTTGCTAATGATTTCAGATCTGTAGTCCGGCTCCCCTGCCCACTGTAATTTAATTCACATGGTATTTCAGTGCATCTCAACAAAGGCAAATAGTTGTGTGACTAAGCGTCATCTGTAGACGATACAGAACCATTGTTCTTTGGTTTTATCCAGTGGGGATACAGTGCTTGAAAATTGTCATTAGACTATCTGACATGATTGATAGATATTCTAGCAAGCTTTTGGATAGTATTCAAGGATTTAAACGAGAAAGCAATATTCTGTTTTCAGGTAAAACACAAAAAAAACCCAAAGCTTTAGCCTCCTGAAGCTGGTATTACTTTCCAACTTCCTTAAGCCCAGGGTTCTCAAATTTCAATACATGGGAAAACTGGCATCAGGAAGTTTGTTACAAAGATTTCTAGTTCTCTGCCTAGGAGATTCAAATCCAGAGGGTCAGGGATGGAGCAGGGCAGTTGCACGGCAGATAGGCACCACGGTCCTAGGACAAGACCTGGGAAGCATTGCCTTAGGGTACAAGGGACAATCCTGCCTGCCTACAGAGGACCATGGGCCAAGGAGGGGAACCTCTGACTTCAGTTTTGATTTCTGACCATTCTAGCACATGCTGTAGAACAGAAGTTCCTTCTGTTTTTCAACAGGAAGAAAGCTTTTCTATTCAAAATATATCTTAGACATCACTGGATAGCAATTGAGAAGATGAAGGATGGCAAAAACTACAATTCATTTTGTAGTTATTATATATAAATATGTATATATTTGCCACTGTACAAATAGATATTTGAGAAAGAGGAGAAACTCTGTGTAAGAGACAGTGTTTAATTCATCTGTATGAAATGTTCTGTGCACATTCAAATTTTAAATCTTTTACGGCAACTCTGCAAACCTTTCCTCACACCTCCCCCCAATCCTGCCTGCCTACAGAGGACCATGGGCCAAGAGGGGAAACCCCTGACTCCAGTTTTGATTTCTGACCATTCTAGCACAGCTGTACCTTGGTTTGTAGATGAGCCATCACTCACTGGAGAAGGAGAGAAGAAAAATCACCCTCATGGAGCCCTTATATGATAAGTGTGGATCCACATTAGCTGCTTCACATACAGTTCCTTCTTCCACCATCAGCACTAACACAGTCCAAACCCAAATTTGATTAATAAATTCTCATTTTACCATAAAATCAGATATCTCCATCCCTTATATCTCAATTCCAGTTTCTGTTTTTTAAGGCTAAAGCTCACGTTTGTAAGCAATATTGAGTCTGAAAAAGGTGTTGGGTATCCACTGTGAGCAAAGCACTATGCTGAGCACCATAAAGAACCCATTAAAAATCAGCTTGGGTTGAACACTAGGGTTTTTGTCATTAAAGAAATATTCATTTGGATATTTTTGGATGGTTTCTATTCTGTCAGATTTAAAACTCTTCTTGCCTTTAGAAATGGAGAGGTAGGAAAACAGGGTTGTCTTTTCTGTATTAAGAGTTACTCGGTTCTAACAGATGTGGTTTAAATAAGATTATAATCCCAATTTCCTTTTGTTTATATGCACATTCATTTTGGCTGGGTTTCCCTGAGAAATCCCTGCCTAGATGGTGGAAGGTATTGGTCTAAAATTCAAAATTTCCAGAGAAAATCTATAAAGCACACGTGAGCAGAAAGAAACAAGGAATGTATGTAAAAGACAAAGACAGCACAGTGATCAGTAACCAGGAAGTGCTTGCCCAGTGTCTGTCGTTCCTGGACTGTATCTGTCGTGGCTGGACATGGAGTGTTTGTTTGGTATTGTTGTAAATGGTAACAATGAGGACTTGGACTGTGCTGAAAGCCCAAACTTAATAACACAAGAAAAAAGCACTCAGAAAGCTATCTTAATTGACTCAGTTCTGATGGTTTCTGGGGGGCTGTGCTCAGATGTAAAACCACCATGCTCATAGATGATTGAGCTGTAGTTCATTAAGAAATGCTTGAAGGGTGATGAGACAGGAGAAAATGAGAACTGCTTCATTGGGAGAAATTTTTTTTAATGCTATTTGTCTTCATGACACCAAGGAGAAGCACAAGGAGATTCAGCAGCTGCATTTAGTTTGTGATGACCTTTCACCTCTGTTGATCTCTGACCTGGCTGTTTCAATCACACAGATGCAGCAGCTCGACAAGGAGATGTTTAAGGAGACAGTTTTCCTTTGTAGTGCAGTGGGAGGAAAAGAAGTTGAGAAGAAAATCTCTCCAGCGAAACAAATTGCTTCTGTGCTTCAGCTGACAAAGGGTTAACAGACCGTCAGGCCCAGTTTCTGCTCAGCAGTTTATTGCTGCAGGCCAGGAAATATTGGAGGGAGAAAGGACTGTTACTGGGGACCTCATTTTTCAAAGACCTGTCAGAAAGCTAGGCCACTGCATGAGTTTGATATGCAAACCAGAAATTGGGTCTCTCTCCCAAATTCAAATGACTCGGCTACTATGGACTTGCTCCTCAGCAGGAATTCTCTAGGTGTTGGCCTCCAGGATCCTTTTTATCTGTTAATGGATCATTTCCCCAAAGAGACACACCAGACAGAGTGTGAGGGTGTGTTATGTCTGTATGTGACTTTAAAGCAGGGTTCCTAAGGTTTAGGATGCTTCAGAACCACCTGGAGGACTTGTTAGATAGTATTCAGCCCACACTTCTATATCTGTTTCAGCAGATCTGGGGTGTAGGGCAGAAATCTCTCTAGTAATTCTGAGGTATGCTGTTGCTGCTGGTCTTGAGACCTCTTTGTGAGAAACAGTGTTCTAAAATACACTTTCCACTATCTGCTTTCTACCGTAATAACTACACTTATACACACACACACCAAGATAATAAATGTTACATATTATAAGTTATAAAAATGCCAACATTATCATTATTAATAACAGCTACTTTGAGTATGCACTGTGTGCCAATGCTATTAATTTTCCAAGGCAGATATTATTGCCCATTTTTACCAATTAAGGCCTGACCCAGCCCAAATCCAACTCCTAAACCCATGATTTTAACTTCTTTAACATATATCTGGACTTCCCTGGTGGCTCAGAGGATAAAGCATCTGCCTGCAATGCAGGAGACCCAGGTTTGATCCCTGGGTTGGGAAGATCCCCTGGAGAAGGAAATGGCAATCCACTCCAGTATTCTTGCCTGGAGAATCCCACAGACAGAGGAGCCTGGTGGGCTACAGTCCACGGGGTCGCAAAGAGTCGGACACGACTGAGCGACTTCACTTCACTTCACTTTATTAACATATATCTAGCAAGTAATAAAACAATGAGTTAAAATTAACCAACATGCACATATTTTTAATCAATGTATTTTCTATATGCTAATAACAAACATGGGCTTCCCTGGTGAGTCAGCGCCTGCCAGTGCAGGAGATGCAGTTTCAGTCTGTAAGTGAGAAAGATGCCCTGAAAGAGGAAATGGCAACCCACTGCAGCATTCTTGCCTAGAGAACCTCATGGAAAGAGGAGCCTGGAAGACTAAACAACAGCAATAACAACATACCTGTACTAACTCTCAATAAAAAAAGGAATATGCAAGGAATATTGCAAAATCAACCAGCCAACAAGTGCGTACTGAGTTCTTCCTGAACTTGAGGACCACAGGACAATCCAACTTCCTGATCCAATGCGCCTGAAACAAGCAGGGAATAGTCTAAGGTTAGTGTAAATGTCGAACGTAAGTGTCTCGAGATATTTTTTCCTGCCTTGACAAACAGTTCAGTTCAGTTTAGTCGCTCAGTCATGTCCGACTCTTTGCGACCCCATGAATCGCAGCACGCCAGGCCTCCCTATTCATCACCATCTCTCGGAGTTCACTCAGACTCACATCCATCGAGTCAGTGATGCCATCCAGTCATCTCATCCTTGGTCGTCCCCTTCTCCTCCCCAATCCCTCCCAGCATCAGAGTCTTTTCCAATGAGTCAACTCTTCGCAT
>SJYT01059898.1:175952-235745 GCA_006410635.1 Cephalophus harveyi | reverse complement strand
TCAGCCTTCTTCACAGTCCAACTCTCACATCCATACATGACCACAGGAAAAACCATAGCCTTGACTAGATGGACCTTAGTCTGCAAAGTAATGTCTCTGCTTTTGAAAATGCTATCTAGGTTGGACATAACTTTTCTTCCAAGGAGGAAGCGTCTTCTAATTTCATGGCTGCAGTCACCATCAGCAGTAATTTTGGAGGCCCAAAAAATAAAGTCTGACACTGTTTCCACTGTTTCCCCATCTATTTCCCATGAAGTGATGGGACCAGATGCCACGATCTTCGTTTTCTGAATGTTGAGCTTTAAGACAAACAGTAGTAAGTGCAAAAGATAATATGGCACCCTAGCAATGTCTTAGAGCAGAGGTTCTCAAGGTTTACCCAGTGTCAGTCTCCTGGAGGGCTTGTTGAAACTCATACAACTGCCTTCCACTTTCAGATTTAACAGGACTTGTGGGAAGCCCAAGAATTTGCATTGCTAACAATTTCTCAAGTGATACCAAAGCTGCAGGTCCAGGGACCACACTGTAAAAAATAGTATTTTAAATGAGGCTTCCTGGATTCTAATCCAACTTTTAGGCTTGGATTCAGCAGACACTGCTGGAGTGACTCCCATGCGTAAAGCTTCTTTCTAGCTCTGAGAATAAAGCTGTAAGCCAAACAGACAAAAATCTCTGTCCTCACTGGGCTAGGAAAGACACTGACAGGAAATAATAAATTCATAATGTAACAGGTGATTTGAAAAATGGGCAGATAGAGGACTCTCTTAGGGCATTCACCTCTCTGAGGAGATAATATCCATCAGAGCAAGCCAGTGTAAGTATCTTGCTGACGAGAGTTCCAAAGAGGAAGTAAAAAGGCCCTGAGACAGAAATGGGCTCAAAGAAAAAAAAAGTGAATTCGAAGAAAAGCAAGGAGACTAGTGGCAGAGGGGTGTATGCAAGAGGAGAGTGGTAGATGAAATTCAGATTTAACAGGAGTCAACTTTCTAATGAACATCAAGGCTCAGAAATGACTTCTCAGGGGCAATTACATCTAAAGCTCATCCAACTTTTTCAGCTTCTCATCAACACTATTTTGGTGTGAGATTTGAGAATAGACATGTTCCCTGGAGCAGAAAACAAATAATACATCCTCACAGGAAAGGTTTTGAAGAAGGCAATGGCACCCTACTCCAGTACTCTTGCCTGGCAAATCCCATGGACGGAGGAGCCTGGTAGGCTGCAGTCCATGGGGTCGCTAAGAGTCGGACACGACTGAGCAACTTCCCTTTCACTTTTCACTTTCATGCATTGGAGAAGGAAATGACAACCCACTCCAGTGTTCTTGCCTGGAGAATCCCAGGAACGGGAGAGCCTGGTGGGCTGCCGTCTATGGGGTCGCACAAAGTCGGACACGACTGAAGCGACTTAGCAGCAGCAGCAGCAGCAGGAAAGGCTTATTAGGCATGTCTGGAGACAGCGTTGCATGATTTTTATTGAAAAAAATCATTTCTCCCTTCTAAACAAGAGCCTGAGTCAAGCTTACATATTGACTGTGCAAATGGAGGAAAGAATTGAATCCAAAGAGGAAAGGGAAGCTCTTGGTGACAGACAAGATATGGAGGGCAAAAGAGGGAAAGAATGGATATGCATGGCTATGAATGAGGATTTAGAGAAGGAAAGGAATTTACACGAGGATGACAACAGTCTGGCTTTATACCTAAGTCTCTGTGAATCTAGTAGAAGTGTGTGCATGTGTGTGTGTGTGTGTGTGTGCGTGTGTGTGTACATACGCACACTGAGAAGTAGGGGAGATAATAAGACTTGGAGAAAAGGTCATGGCTGAACAGAAACAGATGACAAATGAAACCCCCTAATTAAATGTTACCAGAAGAAGTAAGCATGGAGGGTGGAGCACAGAAGGTGAGGACTCGGCCCCGGTGGGGAGAGATGCCCACGGGAGCAGGAAGGAGAGATACAGAACCAACAGCAGAGCACCAGAAGCTCACAACAGCCCACCTGGCTACTGCCCTAAATCGCTGTTTCTGACAGAACTGCAGCAAACACACATCGGGCAAAGGCCGGTTCTTCTGTCCTTCAAGCCTCTGGCTTTGCAAAAGGGAGCTCACATTACAGAAAACACTTTATCCCACAAATAAGTCAGACTCAATTATTTTATATCAAAACAATATCTTAGCTTTTAACGAGCACAACTGCCAATACACAGAGTCACGTGTTATGAATCACTATTTGCTCCTTCCTACACTTTGTAATTTCCTGCTAAGGAGACAGGGCTGAATGGGGTCATTAATCTGAATTAGAAATACTGTGACCTGCTCTGCACTTTCCTTGCTAACACTGTGATTGCGCTGATCTGTGGGGGGGGGTTACTTTCCATTCAGTTCTGAGGAAGAAGTGGAACAGAGAGATGGAGGGAGAGTCTGAGTGAGTTTTAACTTTTAAGCCCTTTTTAAATTCCAGATACAATTTGGGCATCTCACAATTTGGGGCTTTGAAATCACTGCTGTCATTTCAATGCTTTTACTGGAAATGGCATCAAATGACAAACTTCACTCAGCCTTTATCTGGGTTCTAGAAGGCTCACCTATGCAGCCTAAAATAATATGCTGGCTTTATTAGAAAAGGGGAAATGTATGTATTTTGCTGGCTGAACTGATGTAATGCAATGGATGATTCACTGGCACTGCCGTGGAGGGAAGGATCTAAATGAGTTAGGGGCACCTGCAAGGCCTTTGGTTCTGTGTCTCCCACAACTGCCTGCTTACTTCAGAGGAAATATAGTGAATGGCCCTTCAAAAAACATAATGGCAAAACCATAAGTGACAGCTTTCAGATAGTTATTTCACTTGTAATAACTACTTGCTGGGTGGGCTGGGAAAAGACACCAAGAGAAGACTCAAGTTTATTAATTTATCTCATGTTTAAATCTGGTAAGAATTTTGATGGAATTACTGGGGCTGATGGGAGTTGGGAAGTCTCTTCAGAGCTATACCTGCCTTGTTCTCTTCAGGCACCTGGAAGAGAGTCACAGGTTACAGCAGACAACTAGTGTAGTAACCTGTGGTTGAAAGATGCCTTTCTTGACCTACCCAACCTAGCTGTACCCCCTGACTGGTCACAGCCCCTGCTGTTAACAGTATTACAAAGGGAAATTCATTAGAAATAGAGTGGGTCTGCAAAGGGTTGGATGAATTCCCAGTAGGTAGGTCTGTTGGGCTTCTCTGGTGGTTCAGATGGTAAAGAATCTGTCTACAATGCAGAAGACCTGGGTTTGATCCCTGGGTTGGGAAGATCCTCTGGAGAAGGGAATGGCAACCCTTACTCCAGTATTCTTGCCTGAAAAATTCCATGGACAGAGGAGCCTGGTGGGCTACAGTCCATGGGGTCACAGAGAGTTAGACATGATTGAGTGACTAACACACACACATACACAGGTCTGTTAGGGTGTGTCTGGAGGTGCAGGCCCAGCCTTCTGAGGTCAACAAGAATGGCTGCACCCCCTCAAGCCACTGCTGGATGTCTCTCCCAGACTCCAAATACAGAACTGAAAGGACTGCAGCTTGAGCTAAGAGTCATTCATTTGTCTATCTTAATCACTGGGTCCCACCACCCCACTCCTCCTTGGAAGCCGGGAGGATGGGAGCCTCACATTTTCTTTATAGCTTGTGCATGAAAAATGTTCCCTTTCTGACACATCGCCTGGCCCCACATGGCCTCCCGTGGTCTTGGGAGGTAGGTCCCTGAAATAGGCCCATCAACAGCTTCACCCTGACCCTCTTGAGCTGGCCAGCATTCTACTGCCCACTCCACATACCCCATCTCCTGAGAGGCCAGAGGTGACTGCAGCCAACTTGCTTTGGAGCCTTGGGGCTTGGGGGTTTTGTTGTGGTTATTGTTTAGTCGCTCAGTTGTGTCTAACTCTTGGATCCCATGGACTGTAGCCTGCCAGGCTCCTCTGTTCATGGGATTTCCTAGGCAAGAATACTGGAGTGGGTTGCCATTTCCTTCTCCACAGGATCTTCCTGACCCAGGGATCAAACCCACATCTCCTACCGGTCTCTTGCACTGCAGGTAGATTCTTTACCACTAAGCCACCTTGCTCTAGGGCTATGGAAAACTCAAGTACTTTTCTGTGGTAACAACCCCAGGGTCCCCAGTCAGTGTAATTATAACTCAATCACTTCCCTTCCAATTCTGGTTTCTCTTCCGACTGGGCAGGTAAAATCACTTCCATGGCTCCCTTCTCCCCTCAATAGGACATTTGTACAGGCCATTTACCTCACATCACACGAATTTTCTCAACGGAAAGTTATTTGGGGGTTTGCACTTATTTATTGAACTCAGAGAGTGGAAGGCCTGTCATCCATTTCACCTCCCTCTACAGCCTAGGGCAGTCTTTTCTTTCCCTAAGTATGAGTGCCAGGCAGACAGACCGTGGACGAAGAAACCACCCTAACACAACCTGCAGCCCTCAGTCCCCTACAGCCTGACTTGGAGATGCCCCCCAGCATGTACTGAGTCCAGAGGAAGCAACATGCTCTCCACATGGAGCCATGGAGGGCAGAGCAGGGCAAGAGGAGGCTTTATGCGCACTGGGAAATGGGAGGGAGAACCCCTTCCAAGCAGGTCCAGGCCTCCCTCACTACATTAACTAGGAGGAAGAAAGAGAAAGAGAGTAGGAGAAAGGGAGGGAGAGAGAGAAAAGAAAGGAAGGGGGGAAAGAAAGAAGGAGAGAAGGAGAGAAAGAAAGAAAAGAACTGCCTTCTTGAGTCAAGTAAAGCAGTTCCCAGGTAGTTCGATGATAAAGCATCAGCCTGCCTATTCAAGACATTCAGGAGCTTCGGTTTCAATCCCTAGGTTAGGAAGATCCCCTGGAGGAGGAAATGACAACCCACTCCAGTATTCTTGCCTGAAAGTCCCAGGGACAGAGGAGCCTGGTGGGCTACACCCCCATGAGTCCATGGCATCATAGAGAGTTGGACATGACTAAGCATGTACATATTTCTGAGTCAGTTGTGCAGAGCCAGAATTCAGGGGGCTTGGGCAAGTGTCCCTAGAACAGGTCCTAACTGCCCTTCCCCTCTCTGTTCATCAACAATCCCACCAAACAACCCCACAGAAGGCGTCTGTGTTAAAGCTTTTCATGAGGTAGGAGCTCTGCTTTGGCTTAAACCAACCCACAGAGCCCAGACCCCGGGAAGTTCTATGCCTGACAGGCCTCATCATCTTTGTAACCTTAAAATTCCCTGAGTGATATGCATTTCCAAGGTTCCAGGTTTGCAGTTTCCTTTTTCTGAGAGCATGGATTTTGCAGTCAAACTTGGAGCCAGATTCACTGTCCATTCTTGCCCCAACAGCACATACTTAAGAGGCCTTGTTGCATTTTTAATTATGTCATTTAGCCACTGTCAGCATTTCCACAATCATTTCTTATGCTCCTTCCTTCAGCATTTTTCAACATAGCAGCAATTTCCCACAGAGGATGTCAATATAGTAGCATAAAGTGGAAAGAGAGTGTGGACATAGAGTCGGGGGGACCTGAGTTCAGATCTCAAGTCAGCGACTTGGTAGCTTCATGGCCTTGGGCAAGTTACCAACCTTTGATTCCAGTGTCTTCATGAATAAAACAGGGGTGATAATGGCACCTACCTCCTGGAATAGTTGTGAGGATTCAATAAAATAATAAACAAAAATATTCTGGGTCAAGAGCAGCACTGCCCAGTAAGTGTATATTGTGAGATATACATTCAATTTTAAATTTTGTGGTAGCTTCATTTTTAAAAAGGAAAGGCAGTTGAACTTAATCTTATCTATTATA
The DNA here is from genome assembly GCA_006410635.1 of Cephalophus harveyi. NCBI lineage: Eukaryota > Metazoa > Chordata > Mammalia > Artiodactyla > Bovidae > Cephalophus > Cephalophus harveyi. The sequence goes on along the minus strand of SJYT01059898.1, from coordinate 229,927 downwards.
AAGAGCATCAATATAAAATATATAAATGAGGTATCTTTAAATCCTTCTTATCATACTAAATCTTTGAAATCTTATATGCATTTTATACATCTCAGTGCAGACTAGCCACATGCCAAGGACTTGTGTGTAGTGACTATGTTTCTCTGCCACCGATTAGTTTCACACCAGATTCCCACTAAGGCCCAGTTCAAAAGAACAGGGTGAGCTATGCATGAGGATGTTGGGCAGGGCCAACACACTTCTCCAGAGATGTGGAAGGAAAGGAGCAGCTGCAAGGGAAGATTAAGCTCAGCTGCGTTCCCATCGATCAATAAATCAGTCCATCTTTATCGAGCTCCTCTGCCTGTACACGCTCATTAGCCAGCACGGACCCAAGAGTTGCAGCTCTGAGTCTGGGACTGGAGGGGGAGGAGAAGGCCTCTCATCAAAATATTTGCTCCTCACAAAGTTCACTGGCATCCCCATAGGGTCATTAGCTAGTTCATGCTAAGGTGTTAATGACTTATCAGCTTTCATTCTTCCTAAAGGGACTCTAGCCCAGGGAGTGATCCTGGGCAGGGACCACCGAAAAGGGTAAATGATGGAGAAGTAAATACTAAAGGCAAGTTTTGCCATTTTCCCTAAGGTTTGGGACGTGAATATTAATTAGGGTCAGGACAGAAGGTAGGAGCAAGGCTCGGTGACAGGGCTGCTTTCATTCCCTCTCTCGGCCCCTCGCCGAATGTGGCCTTCAGCTGGCCAATTAGACTCTCAAGCCGCTGCTCCCTGACCAGCACAAGGGGAATGTCCACCAAGTAGAGTTGGGAGGATAAAGCACTTAGTGAAGCTCTCAGCTTAAAACAAAACAAAAACATGGCAGTTACTTCTATTCATATTGAATTAAACCCAGATTGACAAGAGCTACAACCTTGGAAAAAGGGGCTGGCTAGTGGATCTTCCTTGGCCTTCCCCTTCTTCAAATGAAGTCATTTGAAGTCATTTGATGACTTCAAATGAAGTCATCCAGGCTTCATTTGGTGGTCTTTTATGACACTGTCACTTGCAAAATTGTCCAAACTTTTGATATTCATCCCCTTTCATTTATATATCCTCTTTAGCTTACTTCTTAATTGCTGAGTCTTGTAAGTTTATTGCTCTAAAATCTAAAATATCAAAGGGAGCCTCCCCAGCCCAGTATTTTGGGACTTGGTGACCAAATGGCATTTTCTTTTTCCCTTTGGTTCATAATTTTATAGATTCTGCCTGTGTCTTGTCTCAGGCTTTTCCCTCTTCAGAGCCTGCAGTGTGTCTTTATGCCGTAGTCTTGCCTGCTTCCCATTCTCCATTCATTCTTTTAACAGACATTTATTGGATTCCCTCTAAGTGCTGCTAAGAACTGCCACAAAGATGGTCCCTTTCCTCATAGTCATTACCTACTAATAGGTGAAGACAGACAAGAAATAAATAAGCAAATAAATTTAAAATAATTTCAGGGCACTGAAGTATAAATAAGTGTGATAGAGAAAAGAAACAAGAGGTGGAGATGAAGACTACTAGATAAAAGGTTGTCCATGTGAGGGAAGAGGTCCTCAGGTGGAGAAGAGGCTAGAGTGAGACCCTGAGACATTGACCAGGATGAACTAGAATTAGGGTGGCTACAACCTCATGAGCTTGGGGGACTTTGACAATCAGTGAGAGTGAAGGGATTGGCTGGAGCCAGATCACCAAGAGCTTTGTAGTCCATCATAAGGAGCCTAAACTTTAAATTTGATGAGAAGTTGTTGAAAGGTTTTAACCATGGAGGTAACATAATCTGATGTGTGTTTTGCTAGATTAGCTTTGCCATCAAGTGGAACATGGATTAAGTTTGAGAAGAAAACAGACTGTAAATTTGGAGAGTGCTGCCTTAATCTCAAGGAGAGATGGTGGTCAGGACCAGTGGAAAAAGGTAGATTGATTCGGAGCACATTTACAAACTAGAGAAGAGAATTAGAAGGACTTAGTGATGGATTGGATGTGCAGAGTAGGGTGAGGAAAAGTGTTATAAAGAATGATTCTCTGTGGAGAAACTGGATCAAGGTACAAAGGTATCATTAATGAGATAACAGAAGATATAAAGCAACGCATAGAGAATTAAGTACCTGTTTCAGACACACATTAATTTTTCGATGTCTGTATGGTGTGATGTGTTACATATTGGAATGAAAACTGACCTTTTCCAGTCCTGTGGCCACTGCTGAGTTTTCCAAATTTGCTGGCATATTGAGTGCAGCACTTTCACAGCATCATCTTTCAGGATTTGAAACAGCTCAACTGGAATTCCATCACCTCCACTGGCTTTGTTCGTAGTGATGTTTTCTAAGGCCCACTTGACTTCACATTCCAAGATGTCTGGCTCTAGATTAGTGATCACATCATCATGATTATCTGGATCGCGAAGATCTTTTTTGTACAGTTCCCAAGAACACTACTGCCTGCCTATTACTAAAGTATATTGCAGACAATGTCAGAAAAACAAACTTCTCATCTACAGGACAAAACATATTATCACATCTAAGTTGCACACAGAGGAAATGAGCATTGGATAAAGAGAACCCTTGTCTTATGTCTTCAACAGAATGCTGACTGACACCAAACCATGGCACCTGGCATCCTGATAAGCTAAATCCAGTAAGAAGAACGGAGAAGGCAATGGCACCCCACTCCAGTACTCTTGCCTGGAAAATCCATGGACGGAGGAGCCTGGTAGGCAGCAGTCCATGGGGTCGCTAAGAGTCGGACGCGACTGGGCGACTTCACTTTCACTTTTCTCTTTCATACATTGGAGAAGGAAATGGCAACCCACTCCAGTGTTCTTGCCTGGAGAACCCCAGGGACGGGAGAGCCTGGTGGGCTGCCATCTATGGGGTCACACAGAGTCGGACACGACTGGAGTGACTTAGCAGCAGCAGCAGCAGCAGTAAGAAGAAGGATGGGAAATGGGAGAGGATCCCTCAGGGGCAGCTTACCTGATCAAACCTGTTCACATCATTGGACATGAGGTTGACTATCTGGCCTGTGGTGGTCTTCCCCATGGCGGAGCTACTCAGGCAAAGTGACTGAAATGAGAGAAAGATACAGAGAATCGGATTCCTACAGTGATACCAAGTCAGTCTGAGAACATAGCAAAATGGAGTGTGTTTTCATGGGGTCTTGTGTGGTGTCAGGACGAGCAGAATGATGCCTGAAAGCAGGACTTTGAGGACCCATGTTCATCCTTAGACAATTCAATGTGGCAGCAGCCCTGCCCACAAGGACAGCAAAGTGGGGAGCAGGAGACAGAAGCAAAACCCTCCACCTTGTTTCTCAGTGAAACTGGACCTGCCTGAAGGATAAATGAATGTAGGTTTAGACCTACGAACCAACTAAGTAATTTTCAGCCAAAACCTAAACAGCATATTAAAAAGCAGAGACATCATTATGCCAAGAAAGGTCCATATAGTCAAAGCTATGTTCTTTCCAGTAGTCATGTACTGATGTGAGAGCTGGACCATAAAGAAGGCTGAGCACCGAAGAACTGATGCTTTTGAAATGTGGTTCTAGAGAAGACTCTTGAGAGTCCCCTGGACAGCTAGGAGATCCAACCACTCAAACCTAAAGAAAATCAACCCTGAATACTCGTTGTAAGGACTGATACTGAAACTGAAGCTCCAACAGTTTGGCTGCCTGATGCCAAGAGCCGACTCATTGGAGAAGATCCTTAATGCTGGGAAACATTAAGGGAAGGAGGAGGAGGGGGCAACAGAGGATGAGATAGTTGGATGGCATCCTTGACTCAATGGACATGAGTCTGTGCAAACCCCGGGAAATAATAAACGACAGGGAAGGCTGGTGTGCTGCAGTCCATGGCATCACAGAGTTGGACAGGACTTAGCAACTGAGCAACAACAAGATGAAAGTGGAGAGGCTGCCTTAAGGAAAGAGATTAGGGAACTTGGACTATAAATCTGGTCAGTCATTAATACCAGGTGTGACACCATTTAAACACTGGCCTTAGTTTCCTCATTCTAAAACTAACCAGTATACTATTCAAAACACTAATCCTGTGAGGAACCTATGTTCTTAACGCCAGTCTGCTGACTTTACAAAAAGACACAGACTGTGCTGTACAATCCCTTGATTTGATAAAAAAAAAAAAAGCTCTGAAAAATTCCCTAGAGAACTGAGAAACCTGAACAGACCACCTTGAGCTGTTTCAACATACCATCAGCTGGAGCCACAGATCCAAATGAAATATCATGGTTCATGAATTCTATTTAGTCTTCAAGTTAAACAGAAAAATCAATGCTCAAGAGAAAATGTAAAATGATATAGCCACAGTGGAAGAGAGTATGGCATTTCCTCAAAAACCAAACATGAAATTAGTACACAGCATAGTGGCTCAGATGATAAAGCATCTGTCTACAATGCGGGAGACCTGGGTTCAATCCCTGGGTTGGGAAGATCCCCTGGAGAAGGAAATGGCAATCCACTCCAGTACTATTGCCTGAAAAATCCCATGGACAGAGGAACGTGGTAGGCTACAGTCCATGGGCTCGCAAAGAGTCGGACACGACTGAGCGACTTCACTTTCTTTCTTTTCTTTCATAGCAATTTCATTTCCCAGAATGCACCCAGAATAACTTATAGCATGAATTTGACTGGTTATTCATGCACCGTGTTCACAGCATCATTACGTACAATAGTCAAACGGTAGAAACAACTCAAATGTCCACTAAGAGATAAATAGATACACAGTCAGTCAGTCAGTCCTCAAACTCAAGTCCATCGAGTTGGTGATGCCATCGAACCATCTCATCCTCTGTCGTCCCCTTCTCCTCCTGCCTTCAATCTTCCCCAGCATCAGGGTCTTTTCCAATGAGTCAGTTCTTTGCATCAGGTGGCCAAACTATTGGAGTTTCAGCTTCAGCATCAGTCCTTCCAATGAATATTCAGGGTTGATTTCCTTTAGGATGGACTGGTTGGATCTCCTTGCAGTCCAAGGGACTCTCAAGAGTCTTCTCCAACACCACAGTTCAAAAGCATCAATTATTTGGCACTCAGCTTTCTTTAGATTCCAACTCTCATCCAGACATGACTACTGGAAAAATCATAGCTTTGACTAGACAGACCTTTGTTGGCAAAGTAATGTCTCTGCTTTTTCATATGCTGTCTAGGTTGGTCATAGCTTTTCTTCCAAGGAGCAAGCATCATTTAATTTCATGGCTGCAATCACCATCTGCAGTGATGTTGGAGTCCAAAAAAATAAAATCTCTCACTCTTTCCATTGTTTCCCCGTCTATTTGCTATGAAGTGATGGGATCAGATGCCATGATTGTAATTTTCTGAATGTTGAATATTAAACCAGCTCTTTCACTCTCCTCTTTCACTTTCATCAAGAGGCTCTTTAGTTCTTCTTTGCTTTCTGGCATAAGGGTGGTGTCATCTGCCTATCTGAGGTTATTGATATTTCTCCCCGCAATCTTGATTCCAGCCTGTGCTTCATTCAGCCCGGCATTTCTCATGATGTGCTCGCTATAAGTTAAATAAACAGGGTGACAACATACAGCCTTGATGTACTTCTTCCCCGATTTGGAACCAGTCTGTTGTTCCATGTCTGATTCTAACTATTGCTTCTAACTACTGCATACAAATTTCTGAGGAGGCAGGGTCAAGTGGTCTGCTATTCCCATCTCTTAAAGAATTTTCCACAGTTTGTGGTAATCCACACAGTCAAAAGCTTTGGCATAGTCAATAAAGCAAAAGTAGATGTATTTCTGGAACTCTCTTCCTTTTGTGATGATCCAATAGAGCTTGGCAATTTGATCTCAGGTTCCTCTGCCTTTTCTAAATTCACCTTGAACATTTGGAAGTTCACAGTTCACGTGCTCTTGAAGCTTGGATTGTAGAATTTTGAGCATTACTTTGCTAGTGTGTGAGGTGAGTGCAACTGTGGGGTAATTTGAACATTCTTTGGCATTGCTTTCTTTGGGATTGAAATGAAAACTGACCTTTTCCAGTCCTGTGGCCACTGCTGAGTTTTCCAAATTTGCTGGCATATTGAGTGCAGCACTTTCACAGCATCATCTTTTAGGATTTGAAATAGTTCACCTGGAATTCCATCAACTCCACTAGTTTTGTTCATAGTGATGCTTCCTAAGGCCCACTCGACTTCACATTCCAGGATGTCTGGCTCTCGTCCAGTGATCACACCATCATGGTTTTCTGGGTCATGAAGGTCTTTTTAGTATAGTTCTTCTGTGTATTGGTGCCACCTCTTCCTAATATCTTTTGCTTCTGTTAGGTCCATACCATTTCTGTCCTTTATTGCGCCCATCTTTGCATGAAATGTTCCCTTGGTATCTGTAATTTTCTTGAAGAGATCTCTAGTCTTTCCCATTCTATTGTTTTCCTCTATTTGTTTGCATTGATCACTGAGGAAGGCATTCCTATTTCTCCTTGCTATTCTTTGGAACTCTGAATTCGAATGAGTATATCTTTGCTTTTCTCCTTTGTCTTTAGCTTCTCTTCTTTTCTCAGCTATTTTCAGGGTCTCCTCAGACAACCATTTTGCCTTGTTGCATTTCTTTTTCTTGGAAACAATCTTGATCATGGCCACCTGTACAATGTCAAGAACCCCCATCCATAGTTCTTCAGGTAGTTTGTCTATCAGATCTAATCCCTTGAATCTATTTGTAACTTCCACTGTATAATCATAAGAGATTTGATTTAGGTCATACCTGAATCAGTTCAGTTCAGTCTCTCAGCCGTGTCCAACTCTTTGCAACCCCATGGACTGCAGCACACCAGGCCACTCTGTCTATCACCAACTCCCGGAGTTTACTCAAACTCATGTCCATTGAGTTGGTGATGCCATCCAACCATCTCATCCTCTGGCATCCCCTTCTCCTCCCACCTTAAATCTCTCCTAACGTCAGGGTCTTTTCAAATGAGTCACTTTTTCGCATCAGGTGGCCAAAGTATTGGAGTTTCACCTTCCGCATCAGTCCTTCCAATGAACACTCAGGACTGATCTCCTTTGGGATGGATTGGTTGGATCTCCTTACTCTCCATGGGACTCTCAGGAGTCTTCTCCAACACCACAGTTCAAAAGCATCAGTTCTTCGTGCTCAGCTTTCTTTATAGTCAAACTCTCACATCCATACATGACTACTGGAAAAACCATAGCCTTGACTAAATGAACCTTTGTTGGCAAAGTAATGTGTCTGCTCTTCAATATGCTGTCTAGTTTGGTCATAACTTTCCTTCCAAAGGAAAGCGTCTTTTAATTTCATGGCTGCAGTCACCATTTGCAGTGATTTTAGAGCCCCCCAGAATAAAGTCTCTTACTGTTTCCCCATCTATTTGCCATAAAGTGATGGAACCAGATGTCATGATCTTAGTTTTCTCAATGTTTTCCCTACTTTCTTCAACTTATGCCTGATTTTGCCAATAAGGATATACACAATATTGTATATACATGTGAAGGAATATGATTCACCTTTAAAAAGGACTTAAATTCTGACATCTGTTCCAACATGGATGAATCTTGAAGATATTGTACTACATGACATAGAATAATAAAAATTGTATGATTTCATTTAAATGAGGGACCTAGAGGAGTCAAATTCATAGAAAGACGTAGTAGAGTCGTGATGATGAAGAGGAGGTGACTGGAGGTGAGTATTTAATTAGTGCAGAGGTTAAGTTTTGGAAAAGGAAAAAATTCTGAAGATGCAGAGTGGTGATGGCTGCACAAGAATGTGAATTTATTTAATGTCACTAAATGGTGCACTTAAAAACAACTAAAATGGTAAATCTTCTGTTGTGTATATTTTACCACAATTGTTAAAATTATGAACCAAAGCTAAAAGTAATTTTATCAAAAGGTAAATAAATGACAAATCATCTTTATATATGATACATCTCCCAAAATCATTCAAAATCACAAACTATGACTATGAGCTTAGCAGCCATCCCATTTCTAACACCCAATCTGATTTCTCCCCAGGGGGGTCAGGAGGCGGAGCCTAAGCATGAACCACAGACATTCATAGGGGCATTTCAGAGCCACTCGGCAGCCCCAGCTTTGCTCTAAGAAATCAGCCCACCTGTTACCTGCATCTCAGTAGGAATCTAGATGCAAGGCTGTCCACGAGGAAATTCCCATGTTCCTGGAATTTCAGGTTATGTACACAGTTTCTGACTTTGAAAGAAACAATTATTTTAGGCTAATTAAGCCAGCAAATGAACACTTTGGGAGATGTTCACATTCACATAAGCAACATACATGGTCAGATCAGATTTCCCAAAAGAAGCATTCCAAAGTGTTAGTGGGAAGAGGAAGAAAACCAGGTGGACACTGGCTCACCTGTGCAGCAAAGAAAGAGCTTTGTTTGGCTAAACCATCATCTCAAATCTAACTTAAGATTTTCACAGTACAGTTCTGGTGAAATTTCCTGCATACTTATGCGCGCTAAGCATGATCTGGAAAGATAAACATCTAGCTATTTTGGGGGGGGGTTGGGAGCTCCAAAATCACTGCAGGTGGTGACTGCAGCCATGAAATTAAAAGATGCTTGCTCCTTGGATGAGAAGCAATGACAAACCTCAGTTCAGTTCAGTTCAGTCATTCAGTCTGACAACCCTAGATAGCATATTAAAAAGCAGAGACATTACTTTGCCAGCAAAGATCCATCTAGTCAAAGCTATGGTTTTTCCACTAACCATGTATGGATGTGAGAGTCTGACTATAAAAAAGCTAAGCACCGAAGAATTGATGTTTTGGAACTGTGGTGTTGGAGAAGACTCTTGAGAGTCCCTTGAACTGCAAGGAGATCCTACCAGTCCATCCTAAAGGAAATCAGTCCTGAATATTCATTGGAAGGGCTGATGCTGAAGGTGAAACTCCAATATTTGGCCACCTGATGTGAAGAACTGACTCACTGGAAAAGATCCTGATGTGGGGAAAGATTGAAGGTGGCATAAGAAGGGGACGACAGAGGATGAGATGGTTGGGTGGCATCACCGATTCAAAGGACATGAGTTTGAGTAAACTCTGGGAGTTGGTGATGGACAGGGAGACCTGGTGTGCTACAGTCCAAAGAGGTCTCAAAGAGTTGGACATGACTGAGCAACTGAACTGAACTGAATTTGTGGGGAAATCTTAGTATTTTGTCTACTAAATGGTACACAAGGTGCAAAAGAATAACAAGATGATGATGACTGACAATGAAGACCCTTAACTAGCCCTAAGTTCACAGTCCCAAGATTTAACAACATTTTACTAAAGGAAAGATGGGGAAAACACATCCTACATTTTGCCCAGAAAAGTATTCCCAAGAAACAGAAGCTCTAGATAAGTAGCAAATAAGAGAAGCAAAATTTTTCACTTAAATTTTTTGGTTTTAGCTTTCAATGAGGATTTTGTTTATTTGTAGCAAAAATTAAATATATTTAATATGGGCAATGTGGTGTTTCAATGTAAATAAACATTGGGAAACGCTACAGTAGAAAAACAAACAAACATACGCCATCATCACATGTAGTTACCCTTTTGTGTGTGTGGTGAGAACACTTAAGATCTACTCTCTCTGCAAATTTCAACTATAAAATAGTTATATAATTTTTTTTCTAAAAAAATGTAAACACCCCTGGGCAAAGAGACATCCAAGATCAAGTTTATAAAGAGCCCTTCAGCTCATAACACTGGCGTATCTGTGGCAATTCCTTTATAAAATCACCAAAAATCCTTATTTCTTTTAAACTAAGACCAAGGTGAACTATGGAATAATTCTGCAGCATTTCTCAATTCAAAATCACTGAACACATTAAATCAGGTCTTATTAAAAGTGCTAAAATGCATACTTAAGAAAAAAGAAACACTGAATTAAATAACTTGAATGAATAGCAACAAATTCTCACCAAAATACTAAAAACAGTATATGATTTCAAGTTTCATCCCAACATTCAGCTCTATTCTTTAATACCATTATAAACAATCATAACTATAGAATATAGTGAGTGAGTCTATGTTTGGCATGGATTCCATTTATATGCTTTTTTAGTTCACACAATTATATTCAATATGATTAGATGGGTCATTTAAAAATATAATCATCTCCTTTCTCAAATACATTTTTTGCTCCTAGATTTAATTTTATAAATCCAATCACTGCTGTTTACTTTTAAATACAACTTCAATGTAAAAGAAGGTTTTAATGAACAATGAAAGTTCCACAAATACAGCTATGAGATTTAAATATGAAAACATTGAAAACCAGTTTGATAATCAGAATCCATTACAAGCTGAGTGGATATTATGCAACAACCTGTGGATAAAAGTTATCAAAGGCAGTCCTGAACCGATCTCAACACAAAACTTTTCATTATTTACTGGTAAAGTTTGCTTAAATGACAAGAACAAAATTGGCCTGATGCAAATAGCAAGCCTCTCTAGGAAGGTGTAAATGATCCCAGTTATAAATTTTTAGTTTTCAGAGAACTTTCCCAAAACATTTCTGATGCTCCAGGGGAGGTACACACCGTGGTACCGAGTGACACTCACCTTGCGGTAGATCATATGGCACACGGCTACCCTCAGCCTCATCCCCATGCGCTGAATGTGGTAGAAGTACAAGTGGTGCAGAATGGCCCACACGAGCACGCAGGCGCTCAGCCCTGCCGCGTAGCCATAGGCTTCATGCAAAGCGGCAGAATCATTGGAATCATAGTTTTCAATATAACTAACCATTTTCCCCAAAAATACGGGTTGAACTACTCTGGTGCCTTCCTGAAAGAAAAAAACCTTAATTAGAAATACAAGTGATGTCAGTTTTTCTTAATACAAGCTTTACTTTTATTGTTAGCATGTTAAAAAAGCCATCTTGAGAAAATGTTACATTCATGGCTAATCTAAAAGAAAAATGCACAGATCCACTATCTCAAAGAAGCAGACAACAGTGTTAGTTTTAACGTAAGCCAAAATCTTACAAAGACAATAAAGCCTTAGTATTGGGTTAGCCGAAAAGTTCTTGTGGTTTTTAAGTAAAAATAAAAGGCACATTTTTGATTTTCACCAAGAACTTTGTTGAACAACCTTTTCAAAGTTCTGTTCCATTACCTTCTTCCATTTTTCAGGCAATTTCCTAATTTCATCTTCCCAAAACTTTGTATCTTTTTGAGGAAAACTCTATCTATTTCAGGTGCCTTTTACAGTCTTCCAGAGAATTAAAATTTTCCTCCAGTAAGAGAATTTTGTAAAAAACAAAATAAATGGAAATCTGAAAGTGCAATGTCTGGTAAATATGGAAGATGAGTTAGATCCACCAGGTCAGGCTGTAACAGTTTCTGCCTGGTCATAAAAGAAACATGCGGTCTTACATTATCCTGATGGAAGATAATGCATTTTCTGTTGACTAATTTCAGACACTTTTCATCAAGTGCTGCTTTAAGTTGATATAACTGGGAGAAGTACTCATTGGAATTAACTGTTTGGTTTTCCGGAAGAAGCTCATAATGGAGGACTCCCTTTCAGTCCCACAATATACATAACATCAACTTCTCTGGATGAAGACTGGACTTTGATGTGGTTGGTGGTGGTTCATTTCACTTATCCCATGATCTCTTCCACTCCACATCGGTGTACAGTATCTACTTTTCATAGCCCATTGCAATTTGTTTTTTAAAAAGGAGCATTTTATTAATAGTTACGTATCAGTAGAGAATTGAGTGTGGAAATATGGTCAAGAAGGGTTTTTTGCCCCCTGTTTAACTTAGGTGGAAACCAAACCACAAAGTGATGAACATAAACAAAATGGTAAAATGACTTTCGATGGTTTTTGTGTTTTTTTGGATATTTTGAGTATGTTGACTAACTCCCATATAACATTGATTGTTCTCAATCAATGTCTGGATTTTATCTCTATCAACTTCTACTATCAACTGGTCTACTCAACTGTGGAACATCAGCCACAAAGAAACCTCCAGAACAAAACTTTTCTCTTTTTTTGGCTGTGTTGAGTCTTCATTGCAGTGCGCAGGCTTCTCTTGTTGGGAACTGCCAGTTTAGTTGCCCTGAGGCATGTAATATCTTACTTCCATGACCAGAGATCAAACTTGTGACCCCTGCATTGAAAGGCAGACTCATGACCACCAGGGAAGTTCCCAGATGGGTTTTCTTTTGAGAGCTCTCTACTGTCTGTACAAAGTTTAGGCACCCACACACAAGAGGAGAGGAAGGAGAATCCAAAGCTCAAAATGTGAAGCATAACAAAAAAGCATTTTCTGCTCAACCAATTAGTGCTTGCTCAAATTATTTACAGAAAGCTGACCCTATGTCTCAAATGGATGAGGCACTCAAATGGATGAGGTACTCCTGTATTGCTCTACACATACATGTTCACAGGCTGTAACACCTGCCTTCTGTGAAACTTTCCACAAGGTCACAGGAGATTTCATCTACTCCAGAGAAGAGAAGACCATGTAGTAGAAGAATTATGAGTAAGATGACCATATCACAGTAAGATGACCAGTTTTCAAGAACACAAAGGCTCACTGCTACATTTCCAGAAAGCCCCATCATTCACCTCTAGAGGTGCTAAAAGCTTAAGAATAGCCCCTCACATCACAGATTATAAAACATACTGTTTATAGAGTTTACTTAGGTAGAAGCCTGGAGGCTTACAGAGAAGCAAGAATGTCAAACTACACAAGGCAGTCCCAGCCCAGATATGATCAAGGGAAGCCCAGTGCTGCAGGCTACAAACCTGGAGCTCTCCACAAGAAGCCCAGCAGTAACACCTGCCATCCTAAAGTGTCCTAAAACTGTGATTCTCTTTGGGAATCACTGCTGTCTGTTACTCAGCTCTCTATTTGGTCCTAATATTGTTGTAATTACAGGAAAAGTAAGAGTAATGTCACCTACTTATGATTTGGGAGAATGGCATTGAAACATGTATAATATCACATATGAAACAAATCGCCAGTCCAGGTTCGATGCATGATACTGGATGCTTGGGGCTGTGCACTGGGGCGACCCAGGGGGATGGTACAGGGAAAGAGGAGGGAGGGAGGTTCAGGATGGGGAACAAGTGTATACCTTGTTCCGGATTCATGTTGATGTATGGCAAAACCAATACAACATTGTAAAATAATTAACCTCCAATGAAAATAAATAAATTTATATTTTTAAAAAATAACATTGTAAATGCAACAAATCCAGCAAAAAAAAAAAAGAATACTGCAAAATAAAGGTAGGTCATTACTGCCTAAATGTCTCAATTTTTCTGCTGAGAGACAGAATTTAATATGCCAGTTGAGCAAATAGCCTCACTCAGGAGTAATGCCAGTCCAGGACCTATAGCTTCTACTCTTCTGTCTGTTCCTAATCCTAACCCTCAATTAATGAGGTAAAAAACAACTGAGAAAGTATTCACTACCAAAATTCAAACTGGGGGGCTCTCCTGATAGCTCAGTTGGTAAAGAATCCACCTGCAATGAGGAGACCCCCGTTTGACTCCTGGGTCGGGAAGATCCACTGGAGAAGGGCTACCAGGCTACCCACTCCAGTACTCTTAGGCTTCCCTTGTGGCTCAGCTGGTAAAGAATCCACCTGCAATGTGGGAGACCTGGGTTTGATCCCTGCGTTGGGAAGATCCCCTGGAGAAGGGAAAGGCTACCCACGCCAGTATTCTGGCCTGGAGAATTCCATGGACTGTATAGTCTATGGGGGTCGCAAAGAGTCAGACACAATTGAGTGACTTTCACAAACTTGAAACTAACCAAATTAAAAATTTCTGGATAAGCAGGGAGAAGATTAAAAATTGTCCCCAAAATGCTTCATCTTTGACGTCTAAGCTTGATCTGTGAATATTCTTTCCACAAACCAATTGAGATTAGAGTTCTTTTTTTAATATAAATTTATTTATTTTCATTGGAGGTTAATTACTTTACAATATTGTATTGGTTTTGCCATACATCAACATGAATCTGCCACAGCTATACACGTGTTCCCCATCCTGAACCCCCCTCCCACCTCCCTCCCTGTACCATCCCTCTGGGTCGTCCCAGTGCACCGGGAGATCAGAGTTCTTACTCCTTCACAGGAATTCTTCACAACTGTGAAACCATAAAGAATTTTTTAAAAGAGTCCAATACAATATGACAACATTCATTCAAGTTTCCACAGGAATCTCAGAGTATGAGACAGACAGACAGACATTTCATGGTGCAGTCCCTAGTATTCAACCTTCTGAAAGTACTTGACTTTTGGGCCCCATTTCCTGCTTCTTAGGGGAACTTCTCACAGGGTTAAGTGCTAAAATTTCCCTAGTCAGTATAGTTTCTCCATTACATTTCTACATGTACTTAAAAGGTTTCTTACCCAACTCCACCATCTCCGCTTCATAAGAAAAATTAAGAAAACACAGAAAATAGAAACAAGCTATCAAAGAAAAAAATGCTTGAGTGAAATATATAAGCAGAAAAGAATGAGCTTATGGAAAAAATGAATAGACAGTTTATCTTCAGAAATGGGGGAACAGGTGACAAAGAGTAGAGCTGAGAAAGATCCAGAGCTGAGGAGGAAAAGCAGTGAACCTGGGAAAATAATAACCATTAGGATTCTAAATATAACTTCACTCCTCCTGACACAATGGTCTTCATCCTGACTGCAGCTTAGCATCACCTGGGAGGGGTGAGGAGCACTCTGAGGCCTGAAACCCAGCCTCCAGAAATTGATTTAGGTCCAAATTATTAGAGACGGAGCCTGAAGTTCCCTCTCCCTAGAAGATGCTGGATGCAGAAACTAATCCCATGTAAGTATCTGCTATTCTCCTGCATCATCAGGGTATCTGGACGTGGAGAGGTCATGAACCTGCTCTGAAGGACTTACAAGTGCCACAGAGGGTTGTGTTTTTTTTAAGATTTAATTTTGTTTTGAACATTTTTTGTGCAGTTATGTAAAATCTTCACATGGTTCCAAAGCAAAAATAATAAAACAAGTCAAATTCAAAGAAACCAACATTTTATCACTCTTCTTCTCTCCCATCCTATCATTTCCTATCCCCTTCAGTGCATTTTAAATTGTTTTATGGTTTATCACTTCCTTAAAAAAGCAAAAGATGTATTTTTCATTTTCTTCCTTTTTCATATAAATCATATATATTTTACCTAATTTTTTACATTTTAGCTTAGCATCTTGCATTCTCCCTCTTGGTTTTGTTTTTCACTTAAGAATATATCCTGAAGATCACTCCACAGCAGTAAATACAGGTAACTCCCATTTTTTTAGAGTTGCAATAGTATTCTGTGGCATGGATATATGATAATTTTTCTTTCAGTCCCTCTATTCAAATCTTCATGTTTTACTTTTATACCTACTGAGGGCTCGGATGTGGACATAGCAACATTTGATTCTATAGCCAGGACTCTTGACCACAACACCAAGCTCATATTCTTCTGCTCTTAAATGTACGTATCAGAAGGGGATTTTCATAACATTGCCTGAAAGTGATAGCATAGCTCCATCAACCATTCATCAAGGAGTTGTTCAGTTGTGTCTGACTCTTTGGGACACAATGGCCTCCATCGTGCCAGGCTTCTCTGTCCTTCACTATCTCCTGGAGTTTGCTTAACTCATGTCCATTGACACCATCCAACCATCTCATCCTCTGTCACCCCCTTCTCCTGCCCTCAGTCTTTTTTTTTTAATTTTATTTTTACTTTATTTTACTTTACAATACCGTATTGGTTTTGCCATACATTGACATGAATCCACCATGGGTGTATATTAGCTCCCAATCCCGAATCCCCCTCCCACCTCCCACCCCACATCATCTCTCTGGCTCATCCCTGTGCACCAGCTCCAAGCATCCTGTATCCTGTATCGAACATAGGCTTGTGCTTCGTTCTTACATGTTAGTTTACATGTTTCAATGCCATTCTCCCAAATCATCCCACCCTCTTCCTCTCCCATAGAGTCCAAAAGTCCTTTCTATACATTTGTGTCTCTTTTGCTGTCTCACATACAGGGTCATCACTGCCATCTTTCTATATTCCATATATATGTGTCAGTATACTGTATTGGTGTTTTTCTTTCTGGCTTACTTCACTCTGTATAATAGGTTCCAATTTCATCCATCTCATTAGAACTGATTCAAATGAATTCTTTTTAATGGCTGAGTAATACTCCATTGTGTATATGTACCACAGCTTTCTTATCCATTCATCGGCTGATGGACATCTAGGTTGTTTCCATGTTCTGGCTATTATAAACAGTGCTGCAATGAACATTGGGGTACATGTGTCTCTTTCGATTCTGGTTTCCTCGGTGTGTATGCCCAGCAGTGGGATTGCTGGGTCATAAGGCAGATCTATTTGCAGTTTTTTAAGGAATCTCCACACAGTTCTCCATAGTGGCTGTACTAGTTTGCATTCCCACCAGCAGTGTAAGAGGGTTCCCTTTTCTCCACACCCTCTCCAGCATTTATTGCTTGTAGACTTTTGGATCGCAGCCATTCTGACTGGTGTGAAATGGTACCTCATTGTGGTCTTGATTTGCATTTCCCTGATAATGAGTGATGTTGAGCATCTTTTCATGTGTTTGTTAGCCATCCGTATGTCTTCTTTGGAAAAATGTCTGTTTAGTTCTTTGGCCCATTTTTTGATTGGGTCATTTATTTTTCTGGAGTTGAGCTGCATAAGTTGCTTGTATATTTTTGAGATTAGTTGTTTGTCAGTTGCTTCATTTGCTATTGTTTTCTCCCATTCAGAAGGCTGTCTTTTTACTTTGCTTATAGTTTCCTTTGTTGTGCAGAAGCTTTTAATTTTAATTAGATCCCATTTGTTTATTTTTGCTTTTATTTCCTGTATTCTGGGAGGTGGATCATAGAGGATCCTGCTTTGATTTATGTCGGAAAGTGTTTTGCCTATGTTCTCCTCTAGTAGTTTTATAGTTTCTGGTCTTACGTTTAGATCTTTAATCCATTTTGAGTTTATTTTTGTGTGTGGTGTTAGAGAGTGATCTAGTTTCATTCTTCTACAAGTGGTTGACCAGTTTTCCCAGCACCACTTGTTAAAGAGATTGTCTTTACTCCATTGTATATTTTTGCCTCCTTTGTCGAAGATAAGGTGTCCATATGTGTGTGGATTTATCTCTGGGCTTTCTATTTTGTTCCATTGATCTATATTTCTGTCTTTGTGCCAGTACCATACTGTCTTGATGACTGTGGCCTTGTAGTAGAGCCTGAAGTCCGGCAAGTTGATTCCTCCAGTTCCATTCTTCTTTCTCAAGATTGCTTTGGCTATTCGAGGTTTTTTGTATTTCCATACAAATCTTGAAATTATTTGTTCTAGTTCTGTGAAAAATACCGCTGGTAGCTTGATAGGGATTGCATTGAATCTGTAGATTGCTTTGGGTAGTATACTCATTTTCACTATATTGATTCTTCCAATCCATGAGCATGGTATATTTCTCCATCTATTAGTGTCCTCTTTGATTTCTTTCATCAGTGTTTTATAGTTTTCCATATATAGGTCTTTAGTTTCTTTAGGTAGATATATACCTAAGTATTTTATTCTTTTCGTTGCAATGGTGAATGGAATTGTTTCCTTAATTTCTTTTTCTACTTTCTCATTATTAGTGTATAGGAATGCCAGGGATTTCTGTGTGTTGATTTTATATCCTGCAACTTTACTATATTCATTGATTAGCTCTAATAATTTTCTGGTGGAGTCTTTAGGATTTTCTATGTAGAGGATCATGTCATCTGCAAACAGTGAGAGTTTTACTTCTTCTTTTCCAATTTGGATTCCTTTTATTTCTTTTTCTGCCCTGATTGCTGTGGCCAAAACTTCCAGAACTATGTTGAATAGTAGCGGTGAAAGTGGGCACCCTTGTCTTGTTCCTGACTTTAGGGGAAATGCTTTCAGTTTTTCACCATTGAGGATAATGTTTGCTGTGGGTTTGTCATATATAGCTTTTATTATGTTGAGGTATGTTCCTTCTATTCCTACTTTCTGGAGAGTTTTTATCATAAATGGATGTTGAATTTTGTCAAAGGCCTTCTCTGCATCTATTGAGATAATCATATGGCTTTTATTTTTCAATTTGTTAATGTGGTGAATTACATTGATTGATTTGCAGATGTTGAAGAATCCTTGCATCCCTGGGATAAAGCCCACTTGGTCATGGTGTATCATCTTTTTAATGTGTTGCTGGATTCTGATTGCTAGAATTTTGTTAAGGATTTTTGCATCTATGTTCATCAGTGATATTGGCCTGTAGTTTTCTTTTTTGGTGACATCTTTGTCAGGTTGAGGGGGTGTACTGGTTGTTCACCATGGTAGTGACGCAGTTGCCCATGGCACCCTTGTTGCTCCAGTTGTTGGTGGTGAAGCTGGGGGCCAGGGGCACCATGCACTCTCTCCTCCTCAGGCCCACTGGCACGTCAAGGGCTCCAGGACTCTGGGTGTCAGATGGCAAGGTAAAGGCCCTGGGCCAGTCGTCCAGCACATTCCACGTGGCTCCCTTCTCACTGGAGGCTTTGCTCAGACTGGCTGGCCTTTTTCTCCCACTGTGGCTGCCCTCGAAGAGAGTCAGGAAGTCTGGGGGCTCTGCCGGCCTGAGGGGGCTGGGCCATGCCTGGTTGGCTTGTGGCTGGTTGACCTGCATGGCACTGTTAGATCTGTGAAGGTTGTTGATGGCCCGGGAGCCTCCAGGCCCTGGGTTCTCCAGCATCTTCCTCCTTGGCTCACTGCCCGTGACCACGGAGATGGAGCTGGTGATGGACTTGGTGGTGGAAGCACTATTGGGGCGCCAGTTCAGGGGTGGAGGGAGGCCTGTCAGACTCAAATCCACACCTTCCAGGCTGCCCTCGGGGTCGCTGAGGGCCCTGGAGCCTTTCATGGTGGACAGGTGGCCCTGCGTGAGTCAGGCCTGGAACTCGAGGCCTGTAGAACCGAACGGCAAAGGATGTGCGGGGCCCCCCAAATGGATACACGGGGAGTCTAGGCTTTGGGCTGACGACCTCGGGACCTCGCGCCCTCACGCCCCCGGCTCCGGCGCCAACCCACAGAGGGTTTTAACCAGAGTTCCATGTTACATATCATGCTTCTAGGAAAATTCCTTATGAATCCAAACTCTTGAGACTCCAATGATGAAATTCAGACCTTTCATTTGACACTACAGAAAAAAGTAAATGTTTATAAAATGCTATATCTACAAAACATGAATCAAAATTTGTAATGTTACTTCTAAAAGGGGAGGGAGAATTAGAATGGAGCCTACAAGAATATCAGTCTTCCTTAAAAACAGCCTCTTCTGTTGATAGAGTTTGAAAACATTATCAGTTCAATTCAGTTCAGTCACTCAGTCGTGTATGACTCTGTGCAACCCCATGGACCACAGCACACCAGGCCTCCCTGTCCATCACCAACTCCCGAAGTCTACTCAAACCCATCTCCATTGAGTTGGTGATGCCATCCAACCATCTTATCCTCTGTTGTCCCCTTCTCCTCCTGTTTTCAATCTTTCCCAGCAAAACATAATACAGAATTATAATTATAAAACAATAAAGTTTTAAAAAGCAGTTCCTAAAATTTCAGAGTAAAATGAAACAAAAGTTATATCCATCCAGTAGGCTGAGTTATACAAAAAAAGAATTATTAAAAGCAATTGCAAAAAAATAGTTTGAAAACACATTCCCTGTGTGATATGCCTAAGGATAATATGAACATGAAAAAAAAAAAAAAGCTTCCAAAAGTCACATCATGGTTAATAGTGTTGATACTATAAGATTTTTAAATGAGTAATTATGTTGATACCATTGAGAACTGGGATTAGGCATGACAGAGAACAGATGATGAAAGAAAACAGATACCAATCTAAGAGTTAAAAGATAAAGTAAAAACACTACTGTCCTGAATCTGATTTAGATTGAAAATACCCATATAAACTCAAGGTTTGTGTACTACAAAAAAATGTATACTAGCTTTGTCCAATGAAAAAGGTGAGAAACAACAGCCAACTCAACAGCAATGAGCACCCCTAGTGCCCAGACCATAGTCTCTAAATACCACTTCCCACTAGAAGGAGCCATGGCTGCTTGGAGAAATGGAGTTTCCAGGGCTGGGGCAAATTTGTACTTAAGGGTGCGCAGCTTTTTTTGTGTAAAGATAAACTAGAAACATTTTGTCACATCAGAAAGCAAAAAATGAGCAAGGATTTCTACAGTATGCACAAAAGACAGGAGTCCTGGGAAGAGATGCATTCTATCCTTAATGGCAGAGGCTGGTTTCACGAAGGAAACTCATTGCTTAGAAAACTCATTGCTGTTTATAGGCCATTATGGCTGAATGAGATCTCTTGAGAAAAGTCACTTCTAAAAGCCAACTTTTCTGGAAAGTAATTAAAAGTTTCACTTCCAAGCAGGATTTTGATTTTTTTCATCATTATGAAAGTAATCTTTTTAAAAAGGAGTCATCTATTTCCTTGATTTTTTTTTTTTTTCCGGCATTTCAGGAAGATTTTTTTTTTTAACTTTATTTTATTTTACCATACTATATTGGTTTTGCCATATTTCCTTGATTTTTTTTTAAGAAAATGGATTGAGGGGGACTGGAGGATGAATGAACTAGGTGAGGGAGATTAAGAGACACAAACCAGTTATAAAATAAATGAGGTGAGGTGAAGTCGCTCAGTCGTGTCCGACTCTTTGCGACCCCGTGGACTGTAACCTATTAGGCTTCTCTGCCCACGGGATTCTCCAGGCAAGAATACTGGAGTGGATTGCCATTTCCTTCTCCAGATAAAATAAATAAGTCATGGAAATGTAATGTACAACATAGGGAATACAGTCGTTAACATTGGAAAAATTTGTATGGTGACAGAGGATAACTAGATTGAGCAGGGTGATCATTTAATAATGTACAAAAATACTGAGTTACTACACTATACACTTGATTTATGGACCTGACATTCCAGGTTCCTATGCAATATTGCTCTTTACAGCATCAGGCCTTGCTTCTATCACCAGTCACATCCACAGCTGGGTATTGTTTGTGCTTTGGCTCCATCCCTTCATTCTTTCTGGAGTTATTTCTCCACTGATCTCCAGTAGCATATTGGGCACCTACTGACCTGGGGAGTTCCTCTTTCAGTATCCTCTCATTTTGCCTGTTCATACTGTTCATGGGGTTCTCAAGGCAAGAATACTGAAGTAGTTTGCCATTCCCTTCTCCAGTGGACCATGTTTTGTCAGAACTCTCCACCATGACCTGTTTGTCTTGGGTGGTCCCACCTGGCATGGCTCATACTTTCATTGAGTTAGACAAAGCTGTGGTCCATGTGATCAGATTGGTTAGTTTCTGTGATTGTGGTTTTCAGTCTGTCTGCCCTCTGATGAAGATGGATAAGAGGCTTACAGAAGCTTCTTGATGGAGAGACTGACTAAGGGGGAAAGTGGAGAAGCTTAAAAGGCTTAAAAAATGTTTCTTGTATATTAAAATATAGTTTCTTTTGATAGATTTTTCATTCCTAAAATCTGAAGCTAGTTTTTTGGGTGATGAAAAATCACTGTCATTTTTTTAGTATGTGTATGTTGTTTAATCAGTTCAGTTTTTTCTAGAAAAAAATTTCAATTTGAAGATTATTCAGACTTTTAATCCAGACTTTTAATCACTCCTTTAAGCTCTGTCCATTCTAAAAATAAACACAACCACTGAGCTACACCATGATGAGATTTATCCTGTGACAAACCACTGTCCTCTCTCCCCACCATCGCATCCATCTCAGTACTGATCTGCATACACTTAAAAGCTACGCACAGTATGTAAAAATTTTTACCTCAAGAAATGTAAATATTCCCAAAACTAGACAGGATTTCCAGTAACACTTTACGATTGCTTTCATTAAAGAAGGCTGCCGTTTGTGTGTCTTGGCTTTCAACACTTCTTGATCCCAGTACCTGTGATGAGAAACAAAGCACAGTAAAGAACAGCGTGTCCACCAAAGCGGAAATGGGGGCAGGGCGGAGTGGGAAATGGGCCTTCACTACAGGGCGCTCTGTGGCTGCCCCACAGATGCTGGCTCACTGCTCACAGGGCTCCTGAAAGATGAGTGGTGCAGACTCTGAAGCACCAGAATAAAAGGCTTTTAGGGGAAAAAGTCCCAATTCTGGAAATAAGTTCCTTCCAAGCTTTCCTGGACTCACAGGTCATGAGCAGCTCAGAAGGGCAGACACTGTCCCCCAGGGACCCCACCTCCAGGGACAGAGCTCGGCCTCCAGGGCTGTGGCTGCAGGTTCCCTCCACGTCCACAGATGCACAGGGAACACGGGCTCCCCCAGCCTCCAAAGTGGGCTAAGCCCGAGGTCAGCCTGAGGGGATGAGTGTGCAGTGTCAGGGGAGGAGGCTCAGAAGAACCCAGGGGAACCAAAGCCTCCCCCAAACCTTTAGCCCCACGTGGAAATTCTCCCTCTCCCCCCTCCCTGCTGCCTGTACTCACCCTTGCAGCTCTTCACCAAGGTGCTGGGAGCGATCTTCCGGAAGCACCAAGTAAACGTCATCTTGTTTTAATTTCTGTTCATGACCAATTTTAAACAAGGGGTTTAGCCACCTGCTAAAAATTAAAAGGACAGTGACTTATATCCAAATTCTCTCTGCTCTGCTCAGATGCTCAATTGTACATCCAAATTACACATCTCTAATTAGAATCCTACATTTATGGGCTTTGTTAAATAAAAACAAAAAAACTACATTTTAAATATATAGAGGTACAGAGGAATAATTAGATATGTGTTTACACACTCACTCACATACATATACACAGTCCCTAACTCTGTACTCTGAGAGGCCCTGGAAGCAATGACACACGGGTAGCATTCTAGCCCCCTGATCTTGGGGTTTGGGGTAACATACACAATCACAAATCTTTTCTTGTTGTAAGAAACGTCAAGGTCTCTTATCAGCTTTCAAATATTCAGAACAGTAGGATTAACTATAATCACCAGACTGCACATTACATCCCCATAACTGACTCATTTTATAATGGAAGTTTGTATCCTTTGGCCCCCTTCACCCAGATCTTGGCTTTTTAATACCTTCTTCCTTAAAAGGAGACTTCCCTGGTGGCTCAGACAGTAAAGCATCTGCTTACAGTGTGGGAGATCCGGGTTCAATCCCTGGGTCGGGAAGATATCCTGGAGAAGGGAATGGCAACTCACTCTAGTATTCTTGCCTCCCACCCCCCAAAAAAAGGGCAAATGGCTGGTTCTAAATTGGGGCAGTGTGTGTCAGCATGTGATAATTTTTTTTTTAACTGTAATATAATTGCCTGACATGAAGCTTTGGAGACATCCATGTCAAAGACATCCATCTCTGGTGAACACGTGACAGCTACACAACGAGATAAAGAGCCAGGCCACCCCACCCGTGAAGTTCCCGCTTTCAGAAACCTCTGGCTGACCTGATAACAGACCATCTCACTGACTGTATGATTCTCCCTTCCTGCACTTTAATTCCTACTCTCATTTTTTAAATTCGCCAATAAAGAGTGAAACTTTAAAATCCTAGACACCCACCCTCAACCTCAAAAAGGTAGAACCCCAAGTCCAAGCTTGCTCATGAGCTCTCCTTCTCTACCCAGGACCTCTCTGTGTCACCCCAGGGGTGCCTTGTACCCTCTAGGACATGTGAGTGATACACCTTGGTATTTCAAAGTTCCCTGATGGTTGTTGCTGAGACGTGTCTCACAACAAGAACCAAAAGGGCCGGTCCAGCCACAACACTGACTGCAAAAGGAGAATTTCTGTGGGGGCTGCTCATAACTAGTATGCGCCCTGGTGAGCAGAGGCCCAGGCAACCCTGGCAAAAGCCTCACTGTCTACAGGCCAAGAGCAACAGGTAGGAAAAGTCAAGATGGGCCTGGGACATCTTATGCCATAAAATAAGGAATCATGAGGATGTGTAGGAAGACCAGAGAAGCTTGAATGGCTCTTGCTAGACAAATCTGGGATACTTAGAGCATCAAAACAAATAAATGGCAATGAACCTTAACCCAGTAAATAATGAAAGGATCCATGAATCAGTACTGCTACATAAACAGGAGAGAAAGGAAAACTCTTGCAAACAAATGCAAACAAACATAAAAGGAGAAATCAATTACTTTCTAACTGTGTAGATAACGGAAAATGTACTATACTGAATAATTTTTTATAAGTGCAAGATATTTTTTATCTTTATATGAGGAAAATCACTTGGGAACTTGTTTTATGATTCAACCTATAAACTATGTATTCCAAGACATGTCTGTTCCAGATAGATGCTTAGTCCCTTGTGCAAATCAAGTGCTGGTCCAAAAGACTGCTGAAATTTTATATACTTACTGATATTTTGTACTTTTTTATCCTGCAGGTCCCTATAAAGTTATAAGTCTGCACAATAAAAATGTTTAACAATTCAAAAAAATAAAAAAGGAACAATCAAGTCAAGAAAATCATCAATGTAAATTAAAAACTGGCTGAAAGTTTGAAGCAGAAGATGATATTTACATAATCTCAACTTATCTCTCTGCAGTTATTTATTATAAAGGGAAAAAACAGTAACTGTACAGATGATCCCACCAAAAAACCTATTCAGATCGATCATGCATTATTTAAATGATAATGGTTAGTATGCAGAGACAGCCCATAGATAAACATCTTTTTACTGATTTTGCCAGGGTAAGGAAATTTCTAAGGCCAGACCATAATAACCCATGGATAGAGATCAAGCCAGTCAGTCCTAAAGGATATCAACCCTGAATATTCATTGAAAAGCCTGAAGCTGAAGCTCTAATATTTTGGCCAAGCTGACGAGAAGAGCTGACTGATTGGAAAAGACCCTCATGCCGGAAAAGGTTGAAGGCAAAAGGAGAAGAGGAGAGCAGAAAATGAGATGGTTAGATAACATCACCAACTGAATAGATAGGAGTTTGAGCAAACCCCAGGAAAGAGTAAAGGACCAGGAAGCCTGGTGTGCTGGTCCATGGGGTCGCAAAGAGTCAGACACAACTGAGTGACTGAATAACAGCAACGACAGAGATCATACTTCTTTTATCCTGTTATTCCTAGGACAACATGGGTACAGATGCTCAAGAACTATTTGCTGAATGTATGAATATCCAGGACTCATTAAAGAAGCAATAAGACTTAACTTCAGATTTTGCCAATCTGGATACCTTGGCACCCCTAAAGAACCCCGGTCCAGGAGTCAGAAGACTGGACTCTAGTCCCAGCAGTGGTGCTGAGCACCCAGGGCCTCAGCTGTCCTCTGCTTCACCTCTCCACTCCAGTTCAGCAGCTCCATGACCTTTAACATCTCTAGGTCTCAGTTTCCTTCCAAAACAAAGGTGTACATCTAGGAGCTTTACCACTAAGCAGGTTTGACACATGTTGGGTGATTTATTCCACACTTGTCCCCTGCAGAAAATGCTCAGGGAGCAGCACTGGGACTTACCCAGATGATGACACCCTGCCCCCAAAGTGAAAGCCTTAGTCACTCAGTTGTGTCCAACTTTTCACGACCCCACAGTCTGTCCACAGGATTCTCCAGGCAAGAATACTGGAGTGGGTAGCCATTCTCTTCTCCAGGGGATCTTTCTGACCCAGGGACTGAACCAGGTTCTCCTGCATTACAGACAGATTTCTTACCATCTGAGCTACAAGGGAAGCCCACAAAAGACCCTTTGTAAAATTCTGCTTGAAGAGGAAAAGATGGTCAGCATCACTAATCATGAGGGAAATGCAAGTGTAAACCACAATAAGACATCAGCTCACACATATTAGGAGGGCTATCATGGGAAAAAAGAAGAAAAGTAGTGTTGGCAAGGATGTGGAGAAAATGGAAATCTGCACAGTGATGGTGGGATTGTAAAATGGTGTATCACAAAGGACAAATATTTTATTATTTGATTTACATGAAATCCTCAGAGCAGTCAAATTCAAAGAGAAACAAAGTGGCCTTGTGGTTGCCAGGGGCTGGGGATAAGGGAAGTGGGCAGTTAGTGTTTCAATAGAACACTAGTACAGGATGTGGAGAAGGCAATGTCAACCCATTCCAGTACTCTTGCCTGGAAAATCCCATGGACAGAGGAGCCTGGTAGGCTGCAGTCCATGGGATCACTAAGAGCCAGACAAGACTGAGCAATTTCACTTTCACTTTTCACTTTCATGCATTGGAGAAGGAAATGGCAACCCATTCCAGTGTTCTTGCCTGGAGAATCCCAGGGATGGGGGAGCCTGTTGGGCTGCCATCTATAGGGTCACACAGAGTTGGACACAACTGAAGCGACTTAGCAGCAGCAGCAGTACAGGATGAAAAGAGTTCTGGAAGTTGGCTGCACAATAATGTGAATGTACTTAACAATACTGAACTGCATGCTTAGAAGTCGTCAAGATTGTAAATTTTATGTTGTGTGCATTTTCCAAAATTTAAAAAAAAAACTTTAATCAGAAACAAGAATGGCACCTGATGTGCCTCATTTGGAAATATTCCTGTGTTAGAGTCTAGACTTTGCCACTTCCTGGTTATATGACCATGAACCAGCCACATAACCTGTCAGTATTGGCCTCAGGAAAGTGGGGAGAACACCTGGAGCGAACACCTCCCTGGGATGCTAAGAAGGTCAGTGATGCTCTGAACAGGACAAAGTCCCCCAAGACAAACAGCAGTCATCACCACCACAGAGTGCTCAAGTAATCCCACATGGTTCCCAGTAGAAAACCTCTGAAAGTTTGATACATGAGGTTACAACAACAGCAGTGCCCAACAGGAATAAGAAAGACTCCTCTCCTTTTCTGGCAAGGACACAGGCAATGAAAAGCCATGGACTCTGACAGAGCCCTCCGAACTTCTTCTCCTTTATAAAAGTGCTCTCCAGCCCTCGCACTTTGGGGACTTACACTTGGCTCTCCACAAATGCAAACCTCAAACTGCAATTCTCTACTGATTCTGAATAAGCCCATTTTTGCTGGAGAAATATCTGACACTCTATTTGTTCAGGTCAACAGAGGGAAGGGAATCAACATGATTGGGGGACCTGTGGAAGGCTCCAAAAGGCAAATTATCCACTTGACACATCTGAAAGGACACTAGTCTCAGGCTGATCAGATGCAGAACTATAAAGACTAAAAAAATTATGAATAAACTACAGGAGATAAACTTAAATTTGTTAGGAAGTTTATTTTGCCATAAGGACATACCAGTAAATTTGAATATACTTTTGGGATATTCTACCTCTTGCTTGAGGCTGTGGATATTATATAAAATTATCAAAACTCATCAAACTGAACAGTTATTGAGAACATGTCAAGGCCAGAGAAATAGCCCTGCAGAGCACACCCAGCCTGCTTCTCCAACATGTGGATTTCTGACTGTTAATGAAGAATAACAAGTGGTATTCTGAAAATGGTACAAAGAATCCTAGTTTGAAATTTAACATTTCTATGTATTCACAATTGATAGTTACTAAGGGCCTTACAGGACCAACCTCCCTAAACCATCTCCGCACTCAGCCACTTCACATCCCCCTCCTGTCATCAGCTTCGCTGACAAGAGTCTCTGGAGGGTCCGTCTCAACATCAGTGAAAGTTTTCACATCCGCATTCACTCTGCAAGGGGACAATTCACTGACTGAGATGTGGCCAGTGTCAGGGGAGCAAGCATGTAACCACTCCCTGAAGGGTCAAGTGCATCTGGTCCAAGACCCTGCTCCACCTCATCCCTGGGGACAGGTCCTGCACTCACCCCCAGCCTGCTGGGCTCTGGGACGAGGGTGGAGGGAAACACAGAGCTCACCCCAGAGGCTGCAATGAGGACAGCCGGGAGAGTCTCAGCAGACTGGACAGTCCAGTCCCCAGAGGGACACAGTTCACAAACTAGGCCACTGATTTCCAATAATGGGGAAGAAGAATTATTCAATAAATCATAATGGGGAAATGGGCTGTTTTAGAAAAAAATGGGGCCTATCTTACATCAAAAACTAAAAAAATTCTAGCTGCCTTTACTGTTAAAATAAGAAAAAAGCTAAAATTAAACAGAGATTTAGATGATGTTAGGATTTTTAAAACACATACTACAAAAGCAACAAGAGAAATCAAAAAGAAAAGCTCAATTTTAATTAATGATATATAATTTAAAACCTCTAAAGAACAAATTAAAATCTGAAAAAGTAATATATGCATGATTATAAGTTATTTCAAAAATATAAATGCTCTATAGGAAAAATAATCTATTAACAGACATTTGAAGAAACACAAATAAATGGTCAGTAGACATAAAAAATCTTCCATCTCTACAAATCAAATGGCAACCCACTCTAGTATTCTTGTCTGGGAAACCCCATGGACAGAGGAGCCTGATATATAGTCCATTGGGTTGCAAACAGTCAAACTGGAGTAGGTGACTGAGCACACATAAATCAAATAAATTCAAATTAAAACTCTTTGAATTATTTTTAACTTTAGGCCCAGGAAAAAAATGTAATTCAGGTACTCAGAGTTGACAATGAAATGAGCTCACAAACAGCTGTTAAGAGGGCAAATTGATCTGAACCTAATGGAAAACAATTCAGCCTTTCACTAATTATTCTACTTCTGGGAATTTGGAAAAAGAAAACATGCACCAAAATATACAGTCATAGATATGCATCACATCCTAATTAGCAATAAACTCTATTAAACAAAAGTGAAAGACTGCATACATTTCAATTAAATACCACATTTTGACAGAAACAGATTCACAGACTTAGAGAATGAACTTGTGGTGGCCAGGGGGAGTGATGGGGAAAGGGATAGTTAGGGAGTTTAGTAGGAATATGTATACACTACTGTATTTAGGATGGATAACGAACAAGGACCCACTGTATCACCCAGGGAACTCTGCTCAATGTTATGTGCCAGCCTCAATGGGAGGGGGGTTTGGAGGAGAATGGATACGTGTTTATGTACGGCTGAGTTCCTTTGTTGTCCATCTGAAACTATCACGTTGTCAGTTCGATATACTCCTAAATAAAAAGTTTAACTAAAAAATAAATGCCACATTTTGAACATTATTGGAGAACATATCCATTCTCCTCCAAATCCCCCTCCCATCAAGCCTATAAATAAATGTTAATGATAGAAAATTAAGAAGGAATCAGGATCCAAAGATATTTAACTTTATAGAAAAGTGTGCATAACACAACATTGTTAGCAACTATGCTACAATAAAAATTAATTCTGAAAAAACATGAGCTATAATTTTGATTTAAAAAAAAACGTGCATATGCAGATATGCACAAAAATTTCACGGGGAAAGACTAAGAAATAACCAAAATATCAGCAAGTATACCTGGCTAAGAAACAACAAATCCTTGTTCCTTTCTTCTATGTGTTCAGTCGTGTCTGACTCTGCAGAGTAGCCCACGAGACTCCTCTGTCCATGGGATTCTCCAGGCAACAGTATTGGAGTGGGTTGTAAACCTACACCAGGGGATCTTCCTGACCCAGGGATCAAACCCATGTCTCTGTGTCTCCACATTGGCAGGTGGGTTCCTTACTTCTAGGTCACCTTGGAAGCCCTTCTTCTTCCATAAATTTTTTTATAGAAATAGAAAAATATATATTCTTTTCTAAAATTCGCAATTTCCAATAGCCATAATGTATGCCTTCTCTTAGACTCTAAGTCCTACCCGTGCTGCAAAAACACTAAAACCCCTGTGAGGCCATTTGTATAAAGACAATAAGCTAGTTATTGGCATTATTTACAAGTTGAGAAAGCAGATGAAATGTAAGAAAAGCAAACATCCAATGAGATGAAAACTCAGTTTCTCTACAAGGTGGGTCTTGTCTCTGGGCAGCACTTCCTGCCTGGGCTCATTTCAATTTCCCAGGACAGCAAGTGGGGGACACGAGTAAATTATGAGGATACCTCAGACTTTAAAAACAGGATGGCAATTGTGGTCACCAACTAACTTCACAAAGTCTGGACCCTTTTTTAAAAGTTACGGGGAGGGAGGAGGGAGGGGGGTTCAGGATGGGGAACACGTGTATACCTGTGGCGGATTCATGTTGATGTATGGCAAAACCAATACAATATTGTAAAGTAATTAACCTCCAATTAAAATAAATAAATTTATATTTTAAAAATAGAATAAAAGTTAACACTGAAGGAACAATGCCAATGGGAGGAGTGGCTTAAAGCAGAAACCAGCCTCGACCTTCCATCAGAATCTCCTGGAGCTTGTTTAACCCCATCCCCAGGGTTTCTAACGTTACAGAATTGGTCCAGAAGAAGCATGGGGTAGGGGTGGGGTGGGGATGGGGGTAGTGATTTACATTTCTAACAAGCTCCCAGGTGAGGAGGATGCTGGAGGTCTGAAAGCCATATTTGAGAACAGCCGCCCTAAAGCTTGATTATAGAGACATTTCACGTGCATCATCTCCAACAACAAGATCTTTAAGAATTTCCCTTGAGAAACTCCACTTAGAAGACCAAAGGTGTGTTTGGAATCACCTTCTCCCTCCATTTAAGAACAAGAATCTCAACAGAAGCAGCTCAGTACTGCAGTTACATCCACAACAACACAGGCTCAGAAACCAAACTGCCTGGTTTGGGATCCAACACTTACTAATAGCTGTGTGATGGTAGGCAACCTGGTCAACCTCTTGGAATCTGGGGCAGAATGGATACATGTTTATATATGGCTGAATCCCTTTCCTGTCCACCTGGAACTATAACAACATTGCAAATCGGCTGTGAAAGTGAAAGTCATTCAGTCGTGTTCGACTCTTTGCAACTCCATAGATTATACAGTCCGTGGAATTCTCCAGGTCACAATACTGGAGTGAGTACCCTTTCCCTTCTCCAAGGGAATCTCCCCAACCCAGGGATTGAACCCCATTTTCCTGCATTGCAGGCAGATTCTTTACCAGCTGAGCCACAAGTTTATAAAGTAAAAAGTGTTTAAAAAATTACTCAATCTCTCTGCTTCAGTGACTTCACATGTTAAATAAGAGGTAATAGCTCCTTCCACTCCAGCAGAAAAATTGGAAATGGGTGCCCACCCAAATCAATAAGAAGTCCTCACATTCCCATTTCCATGCACATACATTTTGAAAATCCACAAATAGAACATGCCTTGCCCTGAAGAGTTCTTGCCCTGTCTGAAGTTAAGGAGAGGTGTCCCTTAACTTTGTTATTATTTATTGTGGTTGTTGTTTAGTCATTAAGTCATGTCCGACTCTTTTGCAACCCCACGGACTGTAGCCCGCCAGGCTCCTCTATTCATGGGATTTCCCAGACAAGAATACTGGTGTGGGTTGCCATTCCCTACTCCAGGGGATCTTCCCCACCCAGGGAACAAACCCACATCTCTTGGTCTTCTGCTGTGGCAGGTGAATTCTTTACCACTGAGCCAACAAGGAAGCCTACACCCGTATTTTCTCTTCTTGACCCTCTTTCCTTAAGGACCACCAAATGGCCAAGAGATGTAGCTTCACACACTGAATACACCACCATCAGAACAAGCACAGAAGCTTGTTTCCTGGGAATCCCCAAGGACCTCCCATATGAAGAAAAGGAAATATCAGAATTTGTGGGAAAGATGGATGGTTTCTGGTCCAGAAAAGAAAGATATAATAATCACTCAAGTGTGATTAAACCCAAAGGTTCTGGCCCACCTAATTAGTGGTCCCAACTATCAGATGGAAAACTTAAGAGCTTCAGCTCTCTGAGCTGCTTTTCATCTGTGAGTTTCCTCCCAGCTCAGGGGCCCCTCAGTGGTTTCAAAACCACAGGACTCCTGGGCAGAACCACCTGCATCAAGACCATGCACTGTTTCTGGAAAGGCTAGAGATGCAGATAAGACTCTCACAGGCTTCAGGGACCCCATCCCCAGGGTGACTCTCAAAAGTGGAAGCAGAGATTCACAGGAAGAAAAGGGGCTGGTATCCCAGATAAAAGCAAAATGGGTTCAAGAATCATGTCCCCGTTCATTTCTTAAAAAGTGTTTTTCTACACACATGAAATTTGTCACTAGATACTGGAATATAGTGAGAGATGCCCACAGACAGAGGGAGGCAGGGAGACATGATCACAGACTCAGTGACAAGGGAGCCCTGTGCAGCTGGAACTCAGCTGTCACCTCAAGAATATGGAGAACGCTGGGAATATTACTGGAAGATGGCAACAGGAGCAGAGCACTAATTAGGTTAAGGAAGCGGTTCAGGGCTGTTTGCTTAGTGGGGAAAGGGTGCGAATTAGCTCAGAACTATGAATCCAGAGCTGTCCTGGGGAAGCCAGCTAGGGATGGAGGTCAGGGGTCCGGTCCTTCTCCCGCTGGCGGTGACCCCCCTGTGCAGCCTGGGTTCTCAGCCTCCCTGTCTCCTGCTCCTGCTGCCCCTCCTGCTCCCGGGACTAAGGAGGCTGATGGGGCAGCGAGCTGCAAGGCAGGGAGACCCTGCGCCCCGCCACCAGGTCCCTCTTCCCATTCCTACTACTCCTTCCCACCGCCTCACCCAGAGGGCGCAGACAGGGACCCCCGCGGCCAGCGTGGGGAGACCCCACCGCTACAAGCAGCCATCGGGAAGCAATCCCTCGCCCTGACCCTCGACCCTCAGCCCCTGAAAGGCGCAGCAGCAACAGGCACTGGCCCTGAGGCGGCGGGGTGTCTCAGCCCAGGCGGGCTCTCACCAGAACAGCCGGGAGCAGATGTTCGCATCCTGCATCTGACTGGGCTTCTCCTCCGGGGACACCGGCCGCATCTTGCCGGCCTGTGGGATGAGGGCAGCCGGGGGCCACACGCAGGTGTGAGGCAAGGCTGCAGGCGCCACTGATGGTGGCGGCGGGGGAACCGCAAGGCACGGGGCCCAGGACTCCAGGCGCCCTCGCTCCCACCCTGGCTGCAAACGCTACCGGAGGGTGCGCGCTGAGCCTGGACCCCCACACAGAAGGTGGAGAGGGAGGGGCAGGCTGCAGCAGAAACGCCCCTCAGCTGTGGTGAAGACCTGGAGAAAGCTGGCAGAAGGAGATAGCAGCCCGCACTCTGGGCACGCTGCCCTCATCAGGACCAAACAAGGGCGCTGTTGGAAGGTCTTCAACTGGAATGGAGCAGGACCGTGGGGGCCTTCCTGGGAGAGACCCCACCCCACCACGAGATACCCTGAGCTAGCAGCCTGTACTGGTCAGTGGAGGTGAGCACAGATGACGGGCACAAAGCTGCCAGGCTACTGAGATGACAGCCCCAGGCTCCCCAGTGTCTGTCCTACTGCAAGGCTGGCCCTGAGGAATCCTGTTTTGATAAGAGGAGAGAAAAGGAAAGACCACAGCACATCCTTCTCGTGGCATGAAGCACACTCAGCAGTGAACTGAGCACAGAGAAAAGGACATAAGCAAGAAGTCAAGGTTTACTTTGTTTATCCCTCAAATAAATAAATTTTGAATCAGCCAATAAGCAGGTATCAGTGCAAGAGGGAAATAAAGAACTTCAAACTTTTTTCCAATATATAAAGCCCATATGAATATATATGAAGAAAATAAGTGTATTCAAAACTATTATTTCTGGAATGAATAAAAGTGTGGTATACACATACAGTGGAGTATCATTCACCCTTAAAAAGGAAGGGAACTCTGATACGTGCTGCAGCATGGATCAACCTTGAAGACTGTTAAGTTGTGACTTAGAATACTTATTTAGTCTTCATGCTGTTGCTGGCACAGAACTCCTAAAACCCTTAGGTGCTCTAAGGTAAGAGTGAAAAAGTATCTTGATAATTGTAACAAGCCCCTTTCAACTACACCTGAGTTTTACTGAATGCATCTGTTTGTCAGAAAAACCAAACATCTGATTAGAGGGTTGGCAGTTTCAGCCCACCCCCCATGTCCAGGGAGAAGAGGGACTGGAAACAGTTCAACCAGAGTCTGTGAGCCAGGATGAGAGAATGCCATAGAGGGTGATGAAGCATGTGCCATCCAGCTGGGGAGCAGATGAGAACCAGTTACATCCTTCCTTTAAAACCCCACAGCAGAGTTGATTTTAAAAACAGAATACATTTTTAAAAACATTTGCCCATAAAAGTGGAAACCAGACTTTGCTAAAGTTTAAGAAACAATACCAGGAAGATAAATAAAAACTCTTCCTAAAACTAGATCATCTGCTTTATAATCAGGTTAGATTTATAGTCCCTATTCTTCATCCGCCATGTTACAAGTGATGCAGGAGAAGGAAATATCTCATCCTGGGAGACATGGGAGTAGCAGGGACCAGCTTCCAAGTGAGGGTCTTTGGCTTCCTGTAGGAGAGAGTTGAAGAGGGAGCTGAAGTAGAGTGAAAATTGACTTATTCAGGGAGACACACACTCCATAGTCAAAATATGGACCCTCTCAGAAGGTGAGAGGACCCAGGTTGTTAGTTGTCATGGACTGGGTAGGAACATGGGTTTTCAAGAACTGAACCACTGCACACTTTTGAAATGGAGCAGGACGCTATGGTCCTTGCCCGCCATGTCCTCTGCCTGCCTTCTGTCTGTTGAAAATCTTTAGCCAAAAAATAAGTTTAATCCCAGAAGTGAGAACACGCAGAAGCAAAAAAAAAAAAAAAAAAACAGTTAAAGGAGACTAATAATAACGTAGTCATTAAGCATAGTCAAGGACCTCTTAATTCCTTCCCAAGGGCTACAGATAACATTCTGAGCCATATACTGTGAGCTGTCTTATAGGTACTGAAAACCCCTCCAAGTAAAAGAACTACATGATGACCGGACTATAGACATGATATAAGCTACCACAGTTCTGAGAATGGACCTTGAGAAATGGGAACAAACCAACCCTGGAACTGAAGAGTAAAACAATCAAGATGAAGCTGATCAGACAACCAGTGACGAATCTCAAGATGACTGTCAGCACTGACTGATATTTCTACAGGTAAACCTCTCCCTCTGTCTATAAAATCTCTTGTCCATTCGTTCTCAAGGGAGACGGCAGTCAGCCTTTGGACAGATGCCCACCCTCCCCCCACCCCAACTACAAACTGGCATGCAAAATAAAGTAAATGTTCCCTTCTACCAATCTGACCTCTTTATTGGCTTTTGAGCACAGAGAAGCCAGACCCACCTCCTTGGTATCACTGTTTGGCTTTCTATGGTCAGCCTGGGAACTATTACAGCACCTGTCACGGTGAGAGGGGAGTGAATTTTAGTGTTATAATGAAGGTGTAACGAGTTAGAAGTCAAAGGCCAGACCGTAGCTGGTTCAAGCCAGTTTTTGTGGGATCCTGTTTTTCTCAATATTTGTGCCCCTCTTCCTTCCTTTCTCACAAGCATAGAAACACTATTTCCATAGTAATGAGGCCATCTTAGCCTGTCATCTGGGAGTCCAGACCTGGTTCTCTGTGTACCCTGATGCCTATGTCCTTCCCTTGCCCATTTAAGCAATACCAGGTTGCCTTCCTCAAATGAAGGGCATCACGGACTCCCACTTATTTCAGGAGCAACATCAAGCCCCAGCCAACAGGGAGTTACCTTATAGGTAAAAAAACAAAACTGATTATATCAATACCTTCCCTTTTGAATCTTCAGGCATAGAAATTTGTCTCTTTCTCTTCATCAAGATTATCTCCACAGGTAACAAAGGAAACGGTCTTTTAAGGTAAGCTGGGACCCTTAATATTCAGGGAGGCTGGGCTGTGATGGAACAGTCACTGATAAAGCCCATCAACCATTTCCTGGGAGTAAACTTAGAATCTGGATAATGAAATGAAGTTTACCTTTTATCTCTCCCTTTGTGTTGAGTCTTGTTTCACTTGCTCACAGGGCGCCTCGTGCAGAAGCCTCACACCTGGTCCTTCAGACGACACTCCCTGGTGTGAAATGGCTGTGCCGACACCTCAGCTCTGAGGACCGTGTGCCGAGTCTCTGCGCCTGGCACTGTGATTCAAGATGGCGGCCAGGGGGCCGTGTGGAGAGACGCTGAGCCCAGCACTGTGATTCAATATGGCGGCCAGGGGGCCGTGTGGAGAGACGCTAAGCCCAGCACTGTGATTCAAGATGGCGACTAGGAGGCCGTGTGGAGAGACGCTAAGCCCAGCACTGTGATTCAAGATGGCGACTAGGAGGCCGTGTGGAGAGACGCTAAGCCCAGCACTGTGATTCAAGATGGCGGCTGGGGGGCCGTGTGGAGAGACGCTGAGCCCAGCACTGTGATTCAAGATGGCGGCCAGGGGGCCGTGTGCAGAGATGCTGACCCAGCACTATGATCTGGAGCCATGAGCAGCACAGCTGAGCCTGTCCTGTGAGAACCCACCCAGACCCCAGCTGACAGGAATCACACACAGCAGTCCCAGCGGTGCTTTTAGAAGAAAGCCTGTCCTCTCCAGCACATTCGAGGGACACAAGCCATACCTGATGAAGGGGCTTCCCAGGTGGCTCAGCGGTAGAGAACCTGCCTGCCAGTGCAGGAGACTCGCACTGACCCATTGATTCCTGGGTCAGGCAGATCCCCTGGAGCTGAGAATGGCAACCCGCTCCACTATTCTTGTCTGGGAAATCCCATTGACAGAGGAGTATGGTGGGCTGCAATCCATGGGGTTGCAAAGAGTCAGACGTGACTGAGTGACTGAGCACACACACCTGGCAGAAGGAACCTTTTGGCCTTTGGGGTCTGACTGGGGAGGGTCGGTAACAAATTAGGAAGAAATCAAACCATCGTTGGTTTTCCTGGTGGCTCAGTTGGTAAAGAATCTGCCTGCAATGGAGGAGACCCAGGTTCAATCCCTGGGTTAAGAAGATTCCCTGGAGAACGGAATGGCCTCCCACTCCAGCATTCTTCCCTAGAGAAGTCCATGGAATTCTGGTGGGCTATATATAGTTCGTGGAGTCACAGACACAACTGAGCAACTTACACTTGTTCACACTTTCTAGCAGTGAAAGCAGCTGCCATTGGGGAAGACATGAGATCTTCTGCCTCCAACAATGGTTCTCACTTGGCTGCAGGGTTGGAATCACCTGTGGGATTTTAAAGTGTTGACACCTGCCTCCCCTCCCCTGAGATTCTGATTTAACTGAGAAGAGGCTTCAGCACTGGGATTTCAAAGAGCTCCCCTGCAGCCAAATTTACAAACCCCTGGCCTTTGCCATACTGAAGATATAAAGAACTGTACCTGGATGAGTAAACAGAGTGATTCGGCAGGAGTGTGCGTTTCTGTGTATAAGGTATAGATGAGGTGGGTGAGGTGGGGGCCTGTGACCCCTTTTGCCCCGTGTGAATCCTTCCTGGCCCTTCTTTCCACGGGCTTTGCACACTGCTCACTTGGACACGTGGATTATGCTGCCCCCTGCTGGTGATTTTCAGTGTGGCATAGTTTTCCCTGGAGGTTTCACACAAGCCCCACCTTCAGTTCAGTTCAGTTCAGTCGCTCAGTTGTGTCCGACTCTTTGCAACCCCATGAATCGCAGCACGCCAGGCCTCCCTGTCCATCACCAACTCCTGGAGTTCACCCAAACTCATGTCCATCGAGTCGGTGATACCATCCAGCCATCTCATGCTCTGTCGTCCCCTTCTCCTCCTGCCCCCAATCTCTCCCAGCATCAGAGTCTTTTCCAATGAGTCAACTCTCCGCATGAGGTGGCCAAAGTACTGATGTTTCAGCTTTAGCATCATTCCTTCCAAAGAAATCCCAGGGCTGATCTCCTTCAGAATGAACTGGTTGGATCTCCTTGCAGTCCAAGGGACTCTCAAGAGGCTTCTCCAACACCACAGTTCAAAAGCATCAATTCTTCGGCGCTCAGCCTTCTTCACAGTCCAGCTCTCACATCCATACATGACCACAGGAAAAACCATAGCCTTGACTAAACGGATCTTAGTCGGCAAAGTAATGTCTCTGCTTTTGAATATACTATCTAGGATGGTCATAACTTTTCTTCCAAGGAGTAAGCGTCTTCTAATTTCATGGCTGCAGTCACCATCAGCAGTGATTTTGGAGCCCAAAATAATAATTCACGAACCTCCATCCATAGTTCATCAGGCACTCTATCTATCAGATCTAGGCCCTTAAATCTATTTCTCACTTCCACTGTATAATCATAAGGGATTTGATTTAGGTCATACCTGAATGGTCTAGTGATTTTCCCCACTTTCTTCCATTTAAGTCTGAATTTGGCAATAAGGAGTTCATGATCTGAGCCACAGTCAGCTCCCAGTCTTGTTTTTGCTGACTGTATAGACCTTCTCCATCTTTGGCTGCAAAGAATATAATCAATCTGATTTCGGTGTTGACCATCTGGTGATGTCCATGTGTAGAGTCTTCTCTTGTGTTGTTGGAAGATGGTGTTTGCTGTAACCAGTGCATTCTCTTGGCAAAACTCTATTAGCCTTTGCCTTGCTTCATTTCGTACTCCAAGGCCAAATTTGCCTGTTACTCCAGGTGTTTTTTGACTTCCTACTTTTGCATTCCAGTCCCCTAGAATGAAAAGGACATCTTTTTTGGGTGTTAGTTCGCAAAGGTCTTGTAGGTCTTCATAGAACCATTCAACTTCAGCTTCTTCAGGATTACTGGTTGGGGCATAGGCTTGGATTACTGTGATATTGAACGGTTTGCCTTGGAAACGAACAGAGTCGATTCTGTCGTTTTTGAGATTGCATCCACGTACTGCATTTTGGACTCTTTTGTTGACCATGATGGCTACTCCATTTCTTCTGAGGGATTCCTGCCCACAGTAGTAGATATAATGGTCATCTGAGTTAAATTCACCCATTCCAGTCCATTTTAGTTCGCTGATTCCTAGAATGTCGCTGTTCACCCTTGCCATCTGCTGTTTGACCACTTTCAATTTGCCTTGATTCATGGACTTGACATTCCAGGTTCCTATGCAATATTGCTCTTTACAGCATCGGATCTTGCTTCTATCACTAGTCACATCCACAGCTGTGTATTGTTTTTGTTTTGGCTCCATCCCTTCATTCTTTCTGGAGTTATTTCTCCACTGATCTCCAGTAGTGTATCAGGCACCTACCAACCTGGGGAGTTCCCCTTTCAGTATCCTACCATTTTGGATAATGGATAATCCAAAAAATTATCCATTATAGTGTATGCTAAAATCATATAAACTATAATAAGAAACAATTCAAAAGAAAATCTGCATGGCAAACAAACAAATGCAAAGATGTTCAACATCACTAGCCATTAAGGAAATTCAAACTAAAACTAAATGAGATGCCACTACACATCCATTAGAATGGCTATGATTAAAAAGACAGGCAAAATCAAGTATTGGTGAGGATGTCAGGAAGATGGAATTCTCATTTATTTCTTAACACAAGAAACATTTATTCTCTTACAGTTCTGGAGGCCGAAAGTCTGAAATTAGGGGACAGGCAGGCCCACACTCCCCCTGGAGGCTCTACCAGAGATCCACTTCTTCCATCTTCCAGTGGTTGTTGGCTTTCCTTGGCTCCTGGCTGCATCTCTCTCTTCTCCACCATCACATCACCTCTCCTCTGCTTGTCTACCTCTAAAGTCTCTAAGCCTCTCTTACAAGGATGCATGTTATGGTGTTATGGCACTTAGGATCCACCCAGATAATCTAGGAGGAATTCTTCCTCTGGAGATCCTTACTTATCCACATCACTTACCATATTAGGTAATTTTCACAGGTTCCAGGGATTAGGATACATGTGTATCTTTAGACCACTGTTGTTGGTGCACCTCATTTTATGCTGATTGGTTTAGGTCTCAGGTCACTGCTATCTATAATCAATGTGTCCAGAAGATGAGAGTCCTCTGGTGGACCAGGGGTTTGCCACACCCCTCTTCCCATCAGGATCACCTCTCCCTCTAGTGATCCTGATTCCATAGTTATAGGAGTGGCTGGACATTAGAGAAACTCCTGAGGTGATTCTATTGTGTAGCCAGATTTGTAAACCAGTGATTGGCAGATCCAAAGTGGAGGCTGATCTTAGAGCAGGGCAAGAGGCCTCTTTCCTGAGCCTCACACATTAGAGAACCCCAGTCTAGTCCTCAGCTGACAACCCCTCCCAGTCCCCATGGGGTGAAGCCTCTGAGAGCCAAGGGGACACACCCAGTCCAGAGCCCTCTCCTCCAGGCGCTCACTTGGCAAAGTGTGGTCCACAGAGCACCAGCATCAGCATCCCACATGCCCACAGCAATGAAGGCGCAGAGTCTTAACCATTCAACTGACAGGGAATTACCACTATGGTCTTCTTTTAAATATAAATATGGTAACAATAAAGACAGTAGTTGAGCTAACCACATATCCAGTATTGTTCTAAAGCAGTGCTTCTCACATCTCAGATTAAGAATCAACTGTATTTAATTTTACATTTTCAGCCATTGCAACATAATCACTGATCCACTGTGCACAGCTAGTGTGCTGCTCAGCCACTTTCCCCTACCCCTGCAAGTGCAACACTCACACTGGTCTCTGGACTGTTCAAGATCCCACTCATCCTGAGTGTGGACGTCACTGCAATAGCAGATGGCTGTGAGTTTCTAGCTTTCTTGAATTTTCTGTACTTATTTCAGACTTGGTTACAAACAGGTCATGAACTGGCATTAACTCACAGACCATATTCTGTGAGTGCAACTGCTCTCTGAGAAATATACTATTCCCATCTCAATGTTACAAAGAAACTGAAGCACAGTGGCCTTCCCAACCTTAACAGCCCACAGTTAACCGGTAGCAGAACTTGTATCCAAACCTAGTCAGCAATGCCCAGAGGAGCCAGTATTTGCCCCTAGAAGGCTGGCTGCAAAGCTTTTGCTGCTCCTCGTGTGCTTACATCATTTTAACTATATGTTAAATGAAGAGGAACAGTTATAACTTTGGCCATCAGATGAGAACCTACTCAAATACACCCTTTATAGTCTCTTACCTACTTTAATCCATACCCATCTTGCTCTCTTCTCTTGGTGATTAAGAATCACCAAGGTCAGTGATTCCATTCTTTGCTTCTTTGGATGCTTTTGGTCCATTCATTATCCAACCAAAGCAACTGCTCAAGAGCAGAAGTTATATTCATTTTCCAGATGAAGAAGCTGAGATTCAGAAGTTGAGACTTACCTACACAAGTAATTAAGGCTACATGGCTATATGGTATCCAGAGCCCATTTTGTCAATGTTGGTGCCAGTTTATTATGTTGGTAACTTAGCTAGTTATTTCCTTTCACTCCCAAGTGTCCCAATTGGACACTACACTTTTTGAACACCCACACTGCTAGCAAGTAGCAGATAAAGAATTGGCATGCAGATCAATGTGACTGACTCCAAACCCAGGGCTTTCGTTATCCTAAGCTGCTGCTGCTGCTGCTGCTAAGTTGCTTCAGTCATGTCCAACTCTATGCGACCCCAGAGACGGCAGCCCACCAGGCTCCCCTGTCCCTGAGATCCTCCAGGCAAGAACACTGGAGTGGGTTGCCATTTCCTTCTCCAATGCACGAAAGTGAAAAGTGAAAGGGAAGTCGCTCAGTCGTGTCCGACTCTTTGTGACCCCGTGGACTGCAGCCTACCAGGCTCCTCCATCCATGGGATTTTCCAGGCAAGAGTTCTGGAGTGGGTCACCATTGCCTTCTCCAGGGTACCTCTTAAAATTTCAAAATCATAACGTTCAGAAAGAATATTTGTTTTCAGTCAACATTCATTCAGCAATGAGTATCCCTTATGTGACAGACACTGCTGCAAGGCTAGCCCGGTGACTCAGTGGTAAAGAATCTGCCTGCTGATGCAGGAGACGTGGGTATGATTCCTGGGTCCAGAAAATCCCCTGGAGAAGGAAATGGCAACCCACTCCAATATTCTTACCTGGGAGATCCCATGGACTGAGGAGCATAGTGGCCTACAGTCCATAGGGTTGCAAAAGAATTGGACACAATTTAGCGACTAATGAAAAACAAAAATGTGATAGACATTGTGCTGTAAGATGTAATTAAAAAGTGAACAGGGCACAGTTTAAAGTTTTTAGAAGCTCATGGTTTAGTAAGAAAACAAACCACCTATGAATACTCATAGTCAGTGTAGGCTACATAATTTACAGAACCCAGTGCAAAATGGAAAAAGAAGGGACCCTTGTTCAAAAATTAAGTATTTCAAGATGGTGAGAACAGGCACTAGCCAAGCATGATTGGGTTTAACAAATGAGAGGTGACCAGGGTATCAGAGAAATAAGCATTAACTAGGATGATGAATGATCTTGAGATTGCTTCCTAGAAGAGGTGACAACTGGGCTGACCCTACAGAATGAGGATTTCTCCCCTACGTGGACTTCCTCCTTTATTTTTTAAACCATAGGGTATTGAGGAGAATCAGTTACTCAGTGATTTTAGTTAAACATCAATCACCAAG
This sequence comes from Cephalophus harveyi, assembly GCA_006410635.1. Lineage (NCBI taxonomy): Eukaryota > Metazoa > Chordata > Mammalia > Artiodactyla > Bovidae > Cephalophus > Cephalophus harveyi. The sequence continues at coordinate 187,562 of SJYT01059898.1, read as the reverse complement.
AGTTTCCGTCACAGCACACACTCATCACCTACCTCTGGAGCTGTGACACACCCATGAGGGGCATGCAGATGTGCTGCTCAGACCTCCCTTCACGGACTCACTGCCCAGCCACTAGAAGTGCTATCAGTGGGCAACCTTAAGCCACCAGCCGCCCTGGGCGCAGCCTCTGTACAATGGCCCATCCAGGTGGATGTATGAAGGCCTGGCCAGTGGATATGTCACAACAATCCCAAAGGGTCATCATATCACAGCTCCCATGGGGTCAGCTAAGTCATCTGGCCAGTGCTCCAGCTTGATTTTTTCCTCTGCCCTATCCCATTTCTTCCCTCTTGATTCCACAAGTTCACCTTTAATACATATGCCAATACTGAACTCCATCCAAGTCTGCATGTCAAGAACCAACCTGTAGCACATATCAAAAAACATTCAATTCTTGGACAGGATTTTTATTTGAAAACACTATTTACATACATACTTATAACATTTCTAAATCAACAAGTAAAATATAAAATAGAAACAAGGACTCTCTGTATGAATATGGTTACCTTTGGTTTAAAATCCTCAATCTAATATCTGACTAAAACAAAATTAAGTTTTAGGTTAATAACAAAAGAAAATTAATATGTTGAACCATATGAAATTGCCATTTCTATAGGTTAAAAAAAGGTTGGATGTGATTTTCACACGTTTTAATGTCATAGGATCAATCAAGCAAAAAAAACTTATTCTTTGAAAATTAATAGGAAAAAGTCATTCAAGATTTTTCGAGGGAAAAAAAAAAAACAGGGCAGAGTCACAAAGTTAAAAAGCAAAGAACAACATAATTATAGATGCTACAGAGATTAAACATTTAAGATACTATGAATAATTTTATGCCAATCAAGCTAAAAACTCACAGAAACAAACCCACTCCTAAAGAAATAAAACTTAACCAAAAATGACTGTAGAAATAACACACTGAAAAGTACTAAAATAATCAACAAAAATTAAGTAGATGTTGATTGTTGTACAATATTGTGGATACAATTAATGCTACTGAATTGTATGTTTAAAAATGGTAGTATGACAAATTTTATGTTATCTATACTGTACCACTAAAAAAAGTGTAAAAAAAAAAATCCCCAATCTAGAAGACAATCAATCATCATGTCTGTTCTTCATTATCATGTCTGTTCTTCATTATCAAATGCCCTCGGAGGGCTCCTATTTTGAGAAAGCATGTTTTCTCTCCCTTCTCTTTTAAGATATAAAATTAAATATTGTCCTTCTGTATCTTAATCACATATCTTCTCTTTGGGGGGCACAACTCTCCCCTATAATATCAATTAGAGTATATTTTTTATTTTTCCTATCAGTTTTCTCTGAAGTATTTTAACCAGAGGTCTTTAGGTGAAATAATTGAGCCTAGTTATATTAAAGGCAGTTGTGAAACAAAACAGCAACTTTACAGTCTTCAAGTAAACAGAATCCTTGATATAACTGGAAAGTAATATGTAATTCTGGGAACAGTAACAAAAAATCTGTGACAAATTTGTTTTATAACTTAGAAAATGAACTTTAGCTTTGGACTCTCTCAAGGCACAAAACCTGGGAGACAGCTTGATTAGGGGCTTGCTTATCTGATTTGGATAAGGAAAAAAAGTATAGTATAACCTGTAAAAATAATAAGTCATTTTGTAAGAATTTGAAATCATTGTGTGAAGCTGGAGAGAGATAAATCCAAATAAACTAACATCTTGTATGGGTAAATATTTGTTGCTGGTATAAAGAAGTGCAATATAGTTTATGCAATGCAAATACTATTGGAGAAATGCCTTCAGAATAGACTTGTCTTCACAGGAGGATCACAATGCTATCTCAAAAACTGCTAAGATTAAGGTCTGTCCATTGGAAGCATTCATAACCACATGTTCACTGAGCATCATCTGGTTGTTTCCTTTTGAAGTGCACCTGAAAAAAAAAGAAATAAAAACAACATGCTTAAAAGCTGTAAAGTCCCTCCTAAAGCAATGCATTTCTAGGGTCACTTCTTCATGTGAAGCAAATCATAACACTAATGGAGGCACAATTTTTAAACTCAGTGATGTGTTTATTCTATGAAGGATGTAGCCCCATTAAAACCCTCAGTGGGACTGGGCTGAATGCCAAGCGTGATTCCCTTGAGTTCTGATCATTCTGATTCACAGATAAGCTTTAATCACTAATTGACAACCAAAATCATTTTACAGAATTAAAACATGGAGATAAATTATAAACAAGATGACAGAGAGGCTGGGAAATCTAGTGTCTGCATGAGAGTTTCTCACTTTTACACAAAAATGAGCACCAGCAATCTGGATGTTAACATCAGGTTTGCCAGGCCTTTAAATTCTTGAATTTTACTAATTTCTAGCTGAACAGGAAGAGATAGAGGTTTTCTGATAAATGCATAATCAGAACATAAAGGAAGTGAAACACTGTCAAGTTTGTCTGTTCCACAATCATCAGTTTTTGTAGCTGCACCATATCTTGGTTTCTTGACGAATGCACATTAAAAAATGAAATAATGTCAAGGCTTGTGAGCTCTTACCTCTAAATGTGTTTAGGTGAAAAAGGACTTCAAATGTCATTTTTTTTTCCCAAATAAGAATGTGTAAAGTTTTGTTTGAGTGTTTAAAACAGAAAATGTGCCATCTATCTGAAGCTGACTCATGTCATGAGCTAGGTTGCTAGGTCATGTGATCCAGATTCATTTTATGAAACTTGATTCTAAGTCCATTTGTACATGCTATCAACAAAGTTATCATGAGAGATAGTGGGCTTCACATATGAAACAGAAAAGCTCTGAGACACCTACCTTTATATTAGGTGTACTTTTTCTCTTGTTACTTGCACACTTGCTACTCCCTAAACAGCACTGCATATGAAATGCTATATATCAAAATGTCCCTTAAGGAGAAAAATAAGAAATTCCCCAAGAATGTTTAGGGCCCATGGATGAAATCTCAGGCTAGTTCCATTACAAATGCAAGGATTAAAAAAAAAAAAAAAAAGGCAGGGGCGGGGTGGGAGGTCTTTGGATCCAGTGGTTCACAATCCACCTGCCAATGCAGGGGACATAGGTTTGATCCCTGGTCCAGGAAGATCCACATGTCATAGGGCAGCTAAGCCTGTGTGCCATAACTACTGAGTCCACATGTCTCTACTATGAATCCCATATGCCACAACTACTGAAGCCAGTGCACCCTAGAGCTCATGCTCTGTAACAAGAGAAGTCAGGAAAGCCTGCACACCACAACTATAGAATAGCCCCCTGCTCACCACGACTAGAGAAAGCCTGTGTGCAGTAATGAAGACCCAGCACAGCCAAAACTAAATAGATAAATAAACAAAAAATTTTAAAGTAATGAAAGTAAGCCCTTCTGAGATGGCATTGTTGGGGGCACTCAAGTTGAGGGGCAGGCCCCCATAGGTGCTTCTTTGTCTGTGTACTCTGAGGTGGCAGGGTACTGCCTACATGAGCTCCCGGGGTGGGTGTAAGCTGATGTTGCCACCTCAGACTCCAGAGGCAGGCACAGACAGATGCCACTACCACCTCCAAAGGTCCTGTGAGTTGGTGCAGGTCACTTCCCCCACCTTCCTTGAAATATGCATGGCTCACCACCACTGCCGAGGCACCCATGACTGAGAGCCAAATGCCTTCCTGGGAGAGTACACATGCCATCAGTTCAGTTCAGTTGCTCAGTCATGTCTGACTCTTTGCAATCTCATGAATTGCAGCATGCCAGGCCTCCCTGTTCATCACCAACTCCCGGAGTTCACTCAAACTTATGCCCATCAAGTCGGTGATGACATCCAGCCATCTCATCCTCTGTCGTCCCCTTTTCCTCCTGCCCCCAATCCCTCCCAGCATCAAAGTATTTTCCAATGAGTCAACTCATCAAATGAGGTGGCCAAAGTATTGGAGTTTCAGCTTTAGCATCAGTCCTTCCAAAGAACACCCACGACTGACCTCCTACACCCATGACTGATATCCTACACACACACAACTGCACACCCCCTATCAAGGGGAAAACAGCCAGCATATGTTGAGGAAATAGAAGGCAAGCATCAAAACCTAAAACAGTCCTCCTACCAAAAAAAAAAAAATTAAATCCACAAAAGCTACAGAAGGACACTCCCACTTATAAATAACCCTCTAAGACAACAGTAGATAATTGTTTCACCTGAATTCAGAAGAAGAGAAACATAAGCAAAATGAAGAAGAGGAACCACCCTCAGTTAAAAGACCAAGAGAATTCCCCTGAAGACACAATGAAACAAATCTCTTCAGTCTAATAGACAGCAAGCTCAAAAGGAGGCAATTAAAATACTGAAGGAATTAAGAAAGCCTATCAACAGAAATGCAAATTACTGGGAAAAGGAACTAGAAACTATAATGATTCAGGAGAATGCATTCAGTTCAGTTCAGTCGCTCAGTTGTGTCCAACTCTTTGCAACCCCATGAATCGCAGTGTGCCAGGCCTCCCTGTCCATCACCAACTCCCGGAGTTCACTCAGATTCACGCCCATCGAGTCAGTGATGCCATCCAACCATCTCACCCTCTGTCGTCCCCTTCTCCTCCTGCCCCCAATCCCTCCCAGCATCAGAGTCTTTTCCAATGAGTCAACTCTTCGCATGACGTGGCCAAAGTACTGGAGTTTCAGCTTTAGCATCATTCCTTCCAAAGAAATCCCAGGGCTGATCTCCTTCAGAATGGACTGGTTTGCTGAGACTAAAACTGAGCTCAAGGCAATGAAAAGCAGAATGAATAATGCAGAAGAAAGAATAAGTGACCTGGAAGATAGAATAATGGAAATTATTCAATCAAAACAGCAGACAAAAAATCAAATGAAAAATTAAAGCAATATAAGAAAGCTATGGGATAATATGAAGCAGGCCAATCTACATATAATAGGGATTCCAGAAGGAGAAGAAAAAGAAAAGGGAATTGAAAATGTATTTGAAAAAATTATGGCTGAAAACTTCCTAGATACAAGATGCACAGAGAACCCCAAACAATATGAACCCAAACAGTCCTATACCAAGACATATTATGATAAAAATGGTAAAACTTAGAGATAAAGAGAAGATTCTAAAGACAGCAAGAGAAAAACAAAGCGCTCATTTAAGAGAACTTCCATAGGCTATCAGCTGATTTCTCTACAGAAACACTACAGGCCAGAAGGGAGTGGAAAAATATATTGAAAGTATTAAAAGAGGAAAAAAATCAACTCAATGGACATGAATTTGAGCAAAATCCAGGAGACAGTGAAGGACAGGGAAGCCTGGCTTCCTGCAGTCCATGGGGTCACAAGGAGTTGGACATGACTGAGTGACTGAAAAGCAATACTCTACCTGGAAAGATTATTTAGAATGGCAGGAGAAATAATTTCTCAGATAAGCAAACACTAAAGGAATACAGCAATGCTAAAACTAACCTAAAAGAAATATTGAAAAGTTACCTCTAAATAGAAAAGCAGCAGGAAGATCTAGGAAGAAGGAAATCACAATTGAAAAGTAAATCACTTAAATTAGTGAGAATACAGGTCAAAAAAAAAAAAAAAACTATTTGTGAAAGCAATGATACACACAAGGAGCAGCAAAAAGATAAACATGAAGATGTAAAAGGGACATTAAAATCATATTATACAGGGAAAGGTATGAAAGTATTAGTTGCTCAGTCATGTCTGACTTTTTGCAACCCCATGAACTGTAGTCTGCCAGGCTCCTCTGTCCATGGAATTCTCCAGACAAGAATACCAGAGTGGGTTTCCATTCTCTTCTCCAAGAGATCTTCCCAACCCTGAGATTGAACCTGGGTCTCCCAAATTGCAGGAAGTTTCTTTACCATCTGAGCCACCAAGCAAGCCCAAATATGTGGGGAAGGAGAATAAGTAAATGCAAATTATTTTTCTTATTTTTAGAATGTGTTTGAGCCTATCTGACTAGCAGTCTAAAGCAAGCAGATACATAAAGGGGTTAACATACTTGAAAAACAGGACAACCACAAGTCAAAAACATACAATAGAATCACCAAAAAAAAGAGAATAAAATAAAGCATAAAAAGAAAGGAACAAAGAAGAAGCAAAGAATCAACTGGAAAACAAGGTTTGAAATAAATAGAAATAAATATATGTATCAATAATTACCTTAAATGGGTAATTACCTTAAATTACCTCAATGGGTGCAGAATTAAAAGACACACAGTGGCTTACTGCATTAAAAACAAGAACCTAGATTCAGGGAACTCAAACAGGGGCTCTGTGACAATCTAGAAGGGTGGGATGGGGAGGAAAATGGGAGGGAGGTTTGGGAGGGAGGGGACACTGGTGTACCTATGGCTGATTCTTGTTGATGTATGATAGGAAACCACAAAATTGTGTAAAGCAATTATCCTTCAGTTAAAAAATATAAATTAAAAAAATTTGGAAAAAAATAAAAAAACAAGAGCCTACAAGAGAACCATGCTGCCTACAATACTCAGCTTAGGCAAAGGATACACACAGATTGAAAGTGTGGCGATGTGGAGATGAAAAAAGCTATTTCATGCAAACAGAAATGACAGGAGAGCAGGAATTGCAATCCTGTACTCATCGAAGAAAATTAAAAAGACATTAAAACAAAGGCTATAAAGAAGGACGTTATATAATGATTTTTAAAAAAAGGTCAATACAAAAAGAGGATTTTACATTCAGCAACATCTATGCACCTATAGAAGCACCAAAATACATAAAACAAATACCAACATACATAACAAGAGAAACCAATAAGAATACAATAATAATAGAAGACATTAACGTCCATTCACATCAATGCACAGATCTTCCATACAGAGAATCAATATGGCAACAGAGGTCCTAAATGATACAATAGAAGAGTTAGACTTAATTGATATTTTCAGAACACTACATAAAAAAAAAAAAAAAACACCCAAAGTATACATTCTTATCAAGTAGACACAGAACATTCTTTAGGATTTACCATATATTAAGGCACAAAATTAACTTCAAAAAATTTGAGTATAGAAATTATCTCAAGCATCTTCTCTGACCACATGTCATGGAACTAGAAACCAACTACAGGAAAATAAGAAAAAAAGATTACATGAAGACTAAATAACACACTAAGAAACTGAGAAAATTAAAAAGGAAATTAAAAAATATCTTGAAACAAACAACAATGAAAATGTAACTATACAAAATCTATTTGAATTGGATTGCTCAGTCATGTCCAATTCTCTGTGGCTTTATGGACTGCAGCCCACCAGGCTTCTCTCTCCACGGGATTTTCCTGGCAAGAATACTAGAGTAGGTTGAAGTGTCCTCCTCCAGGGGAATCTTCCCAACCCAGGGGTTGAACCTACATCTCCTGTGTCTCCTGCATTGCATGCAGATACTTTACCACTGTATGGGGCTTCCCTTGTGGCTCAGATGGTAAAGAATCCACCTGCAATGTGCAAGACTTGGATTTGATCTCTGGGTTAGGAAGATCGCCTGGAGAAGGGAAAGGCTACCCTCTCCAGTATTCTGGCCTGGAAAACTCCATAGGCTTTATTGTCCATGGAGTCCCAAAGAGTCGGACATGACTGAGCAACTTTCACATTCACTTTACCACTGAACAACCGGGGAAGCCCCACAAAATCTATGCTACACAGCAAAAGCAATTTTTAGAGGGAAGTTTATAGTCATACAGGCCTTCATCAACAGAAAAATCTCAAGTAAACAACCTAACCCACCACCTAAAATAATTAGAAAAAGAACAAACAAAATCTAAAATCAACAGAAAGAAGGAAATAATAAAGATGAAGGGAAAATAAAATAGAGATTTTTAAAAATTGAAAAAAATCAACAAAACTAAGAACTAGTGCTTTGAAAGAGTAAACAAAATTGACAAACTTCTAGCCAGGTTCACCAGGAAGAAAGGAGAGAGAACTCAAACAAACAAAATAGAAACTCAAAAAGGAAAAATCTCAACTGATATCACAGAAATACAAAAAACCATAAGAGAATACCAATTATATGCCAACAAATTTTGCAATCTAGAAAAAATGGGCAACTTTCTAGAAACATATAACCCAACTAAAACTATAGCAAGAAAAAATAGATAATTTGAATAGATAAATCACTAGAACTGAAATAGAATCTATATTTTAATAACTCCCTACAGACAAAAGTCCAGGACCAGATGGCTTCACAGGCAAATTCTACCAAACATATGAAGAAAAACTTATACCAATTCTTTTCAAACTCTTCCAAAATATTAAAGAGGAGGAAATACTCCCAAAAACATTCTATGAAGCCACTATCACCCTGATAATAAGTCAGACAAAGATAACACCAAAAAAGAAAATTACAGGCCAAAATATCTGATGAATCTATTGATAGATGTAAAAGTTATCAACAAAATGTAAGCAAATTAAATAAACTTACACATAAAAGAGATACACCATGACCAAGTGGGTATGGATATGGTGATCAAGTGGGTATTCATCCCAGATTCATAAGAATGGTTCAACACATGCAAATCAATGTAATATACCACATTAACAAAAGAAAGAAAAAAAAAAAACACCTGATCATCTCAATAAATGCAGAAAAAGGATTTGATAAAATGCAATGCTTGTTCATGATAAAAACTCTTACTAACATGAGAATAGAGGGAAACTATCTCAATATAATAAAAGCCATTTATAACAAACCCACAGCCAATATAATACTCAATAGTGAAAAGCTAAAAGCCTTCCTGCAAAAATCTGGAATAAGATAAGGATGCCCACTCTCACCACTTCTTTTCAACATAGTATTGGAAGTCCTAGTCATGGTTAGAAGACAATTAAAGAAACAAAATGCATCCAAATTGGAAGGGAATAGGTAAAACTGTCAATATATATGCAGATACCATGACACTATAAAGAGAACCCTAAAGACTCCACACCATAATTGCTAAATCTAATAAATGAATTCAACAAAGTAGAAAGATACAAGATTAACATTCAGAAATTGTTTGCAATCCTTTACACTAACAATGAAATATCAGAAAGGGAATACCCTTTAAAACTCACACCACAAAAAAGAAAAAAACCTTGGAATAAACCTAACCAAGGAGATGAAAGACATACGTTGAGAACTATAAAACACATATAAAAGAAATTAAAGATGACTGAAATAAATTGAAAGATATTCTATGTTCTTGAATTGGAATAATCAATATTGTTAAAATGGCAATACTATCCAGAGAAATCTAAAGATTAGGGCTTCCCTGGTGGCTCAGAGGTTAAAGTGCCTGCCTCCAATGCGGGAGACCCAGGTTCGATCCCTGGGTCGGGAAAATCCCCTGGAGAAGGAAATGGTAACCCACTCCAGTATTCTTGCCTGGAAAATCCCATGGACAGAGAAGCCTGGTAGGCTACAGTCCATGGGGTCACAAAGAGTCGGACACGACTGAGCGACTTCACTTCACTTCACTTCAATGTGATCCCTATCAAACTACCCATGACATTTTTCTCAGAACTAAAACAAATAATCTAAAAATTTATATGGAACCACAAAAGATCCAGAATTGCCAAAGAAATCTTGAGGGGAGAAAAAAAAAAACCTAGAGGCATAACTCTCTCAGACTTCAGACAATACTGCAAAGCTACAATAATCAAAGCAGTGTGGCATTGGTGCAAATATAGCATAAAAATCAATGGAATAGAATAGACAGCCCAGAAATAAACCCACATACCTACTGTCAATTAATCTTCAACAAAGGAAGTAAGAATATAAAATGTGGAAAAGACAGTCTCTGTAGTAAGTGGTGCTAAGGAAGTTGGACATCTGCATGTAAAGCAATGAAGGTAGAACACACCCTCACATCATGTGCAAAAATAAACTCAAAATGACTTAAAGACTTAAACATAAGACATCACACCATACAATGCCTAGAAGAAAGCATAGGCAAACATTCTCTGACATCAGTTCAGTTCAGTCGCTCAGTCTTGTCCGACTCTTTGCGACCCCATGAATCGCAGCATGCCAGGCCTCCCTGTTCATCACCATCTCCCAGAGTTCACTCAGACTCACGTCCATCGAGTCCGTGATGCCATCCAGCCATCTCATCCTCGGTCGTCCCCTTCTCCTCCTGCCCCCAATCTCTCCCAGCATCAGAGTCTTTTCCAATGAGTCAACTCTTCGCATGAGGTGGCCAAAGTACTGGAGTTTCAGCTTTAGCATCATTCCTTCCAAAGAAATCCCAGGGCTGATCTTCAGAATGGACTGGTTGGATCTCCTTGCAGTCCAAGGGACTCTCAAGAGTCTTCTCCAACACCACAGTTCAAAAGCATCACTTCTTTGGCGCTCAGCCTTCTTTACAGTCCAACTCTCACATCCATACATGACCACAGGAAAAACCATAGCCTTGACTAGACGGACCTTAGCCGGCAAAGTAATGTCTCTGCTTTTGAAAATGCTATCTAGGTTGGACATAACTTTTCTTCCAAGGAGTAAGCGTCTTCTAATTTCATGGCTGCAGTCACCATCNTTTGGAACCAGTCTGTTGTTCCATGTCCAGTTCTAACTGTTGCTTCCTGACCTGCATACAGATTTCTCAAGAGGCAGGTTAGGTGGTCTGGTATTCCCATCTTTTTCAGAATTTTCCACAGTTTATTGTGATCCACACAATCAAAGGCTTTGGCATAGTCAATAAAGCAGAAGTAGATGTTTTTCTGGAACTCTCTTGCTTTTTCCATGATCCAGCGCATGTTGGCAATTTGATCTCTGGTTTCTCTGCCTTTTCTAAAGCCAGCTTGAACATCAGGGAGTTCACGGTTCATGTATTGCTGAAGCCTGGGTTGGAGGATTTTGAGTATTACTTTACTAGCATGTGAGATGAGTGCAATTGTGTGGTAGTTGGAGCATTCTTTGGCATTACCTTTCTTTGAAATTGGAATGAAAACTGACTATAAAGCACTTAAAAAATTTGTAGAAAAACTTTAACAGTATTCTAATAAATGATCATTCAATTTCAACAGACACGTAAAAATTCTAATAGACTGTACATTTGTTTTCAAGGTTTAAAATTACTGCAGGTGGTAGAAATACTATGTAAAATTTTATGTGTTCATAACGATATTAACAAAATAATCCCATTGAAAACTATTGATAAATCCATAGTGCTCAATAGGCAACATCCATTCTTTCTACACACTGAGAAGAAACAAGGGATAAAACAAAATGTATCTCTCTTTACTGTATGAACTGTATTGAACAACTACATAATGGAAGTGAGGAGATCTTCTATATAGAAAAAAACCCAGTTAATAAATACTAAATACATAATAAATCCAGAGCATCATTATTTTGTAGCCTTTAGGGAATGATTTCACAGCTATTTGTAAGGCCTCCCCAGACAGCCATTTTGCTTTTTTGCATTTCTTTACCATGAGGATGGTCTTGATCCCTGTCTCCCGTACACTGTCACGAACCTCATTCCACAGTTCATCAGGCACTCTATCTATCAGGTCTAGACCCTTAAATCTATTTCTCACTTCCACTGTATAATCATAAGGGATTTGATTTAGGTCATATCTGAATGGTCTAGCGGTTTTG
>SJYT01059898.1:89993-175637 GCA_006410635.1 Cephalophus harveyi | reverse complement strand
CTGAAGAAGGCTTTCTTATCTCTTCTTGCTATTCTTTGGAACTCTGCATTCAGGTGCTTATATCTTTCCTTTTCTCCTTTGCTTTTCGCCTCTCTTCTTTTCACAGCTATTTGTAAGGCCTCCCCAGACAGCCATTTTGCTTTTTTGCATTTCTTTTCCATGGGGATGGTCTTGATCCCTGTCTCCCATACAATGTCACGAACCTCATTCCATAGTTCATCAGGCACTCTATCTATCAGATCTAGGCCCTTAAATCTATTCCTCACTTCCACTGTATAATCATAAGGAATTTGATTTAGGTCATACCTGAATGGTCTAGGGGTTTTCCCTACTTTCTTCAATTTGAGTCTGAATTTGGTAATAAGGAGTTCATGATCTGAGCCACAGTCAGCTCCTGGTCTTGTTTTTGTTGACTGTATAGAGCTTCTCCATCTTTGGCTGCATAGAATATAATCAATCTGATTTCGGTGTTGACCATCTGGTGATGTCCATGTGTAGAGTCCTCTTGTGTTGTTGGAAGAGGGTGTTTGCTATGACCAGTGCATTTTCTTGGCAAAACTTTATTAGTCTTTGCCCTGCTTCATTCCACATTCCGAGGCCAAATTTGCCTGTTACTTTAAATCATACCAATGTTTTCTTAAGTCAATTTCCTAAGGCAATAGAATTAAAAATAAAAATAAACAAATGGGACCTAATCAAACTTATGAGACTTTGCACAGCAAGGGAAATGACAAAACAAAACAAAAAGACAACCTATAGAATGGGAGAAAAATATTTGTAAATGATGCAACAGACAAGGGCTTAATCTCCAAAATATACACACAGCTGATACAACTAAACAAAATAAAAACATACAACCCAACCAAAAAATGGGCAGATCTTAATAGATATTACTCCAAAGAAGGCATGCAGATGGCCAGTAGGCACCTGCAAAGATATTTGACATCACTAATTATTAGAGAAGTGCAAATCAAATCTACCACCTCACACTGGTCAGGATGTCCATCATTAAAAAGTCTACAAATAATAAATTATGGAGAGGGTGTGGAGAAAAGGGAACCCTCCCACACTAATGGTGGGAATGTAAGTTGGGCTTGATACAGCTACTATGGAAAACAATACAGAGGTTCCTCAGAAAACTAAAAATAGAATTACTTTATGATCCAGCAAACCCATTCCTGGGCGTATGCCCAGAAAAAACTAGAATTCAAAAAGATGCATGCATGCTTACATTCATAGCAGCAGTATTCACAATAGCCAAAACATAAAAACAACCTAAATGTCCATCAACAAAGTAATTGATAAAGAAGATGTGGTATTATTGGGCATACACACCAAAAAAACAGAACTGAAAGAGACACACATACACCAATGTTCCTTGCAGCACTGTTTACAATAGCTAGGACATGAAAGCAACTTAGATGTCCATTGGCAGATGAATGGATAAGGAAGTTGTGGTACACATACACGATGGAATATTACTCAGCTATAAAAAAGAACACATTTGAGTCAGTTCTAATGAGGTAGACGAAACTGGAGCTTATTATACAGAATGAAGTAGGTCAAAAAGAGAAACACCAATATTAACACATATATCTGGAATTCAGAAAGATGGTAACAATGATTCTATATACAAGACAGCAAAAGAGACACAGATGTAAAGAAGAGACTTTTGGACTATGTGGGAGAAGGCGAGGGTGGGATGATTTGAGAGAATAGCACTGAAACATGTATATTACCATATGTGAAATAGACAACCAGTGCAAGTTCGATGCATGAAGCAGGGCATTCAAAGCTGGTGTTCTGGGACAACCCAGAGGGGTGGGGTGGGGAGGGAGATGGAAGAGGGGTTCAGGATGAGGGGACACATGTGCACCTGTGGCTGATCCATGTTGATGTATGACAAAACCACCACAATATTGTAAGCAATGAGCCTCCAATTAAAGCAAATAAATTTTTTTTTAAAGATGTGGTACATAGTGCTGAGGAAAGATACTACTTGACACGGTCTTCATTGAAAAAAAAAAAAGATGTCATATGTTTATACAATGGAATACTACTCAGCCATAAAAAAGAACAAAATAATGTCATCTGCAGCATCATGGATGCAACTAGAGGTTATCATACTAAGTAAGTCAGAAAGAGAAAGACAAATACCATATGATATCACTTATATATGGAATGTGAAATATGGCACAAATTAACGTATCTACAAAACAGAGACAGACTCACAGTCATAGAGAACAGATTTTTGGATGCCAATGGGGCAAGGGGAAGGGAGTGGAAGGGACTAGGAGTTTAAGGTTGGTAGATGCAAATCATTACATTCAGAATGGATAAAAACAAGGTCCTGGGACTTCCCTGGTGGTCCAGTGGTTAAGATTCTCCTTGCAGTGCAGGGGGCATGGGTTTTGATCCTTGACTAGGAAAATAAGATCCCACATACTGTGGAGAAAGCCTGTGTACCACAACTAGAAAGTCCATGCACCTCAACAAAAGATTCTGCATGATACAAGGAAGATCCCACATGCTGCAACTAGGACCCAACAAGGCCAAATAAATAAATATATTACAAAAAGAAAAAAGGCCCTAATGCATAGCATAGGGAACTATATTCAATATCCTGTGATTAAATCATAGTGGAAAAGAACATAAAAAAAGAATGTATCAGTTCAGTTCAGTTGCTCAGTCGTGTCCGATTCTTTGCAACCCATGGACTGCAGCTTGCTAGGTTTCCCTGTCCATCACCAACTCCCAGAGCCTGCCCAAACTCATGTCCATCTAGTTGGTGATGCCATTCAACCTTTTCATCCTCTGTCATCCCCTTCTCCTCCTGCCTTCAGTCTTTCCCAGCATCAGGGTCTTTTCAAATGAGTCAGTTCTTTGCATCAGGTGGCCTAAATATTGCAGTTTCAGCTTCAGCATCAGTCCTTCCAATGAATACTCAGGACTGATTTCCTTTAGGGTTGACTGACTTGATCTCCTTGCAGTCTCCCAAGGGAATCTCAAGAGTTTTCTCCAACACTACAGCTCACAAGCATCAATTCTTCAGCACTCAGCTTTCTTTATGGTCCAACTCTCAAGCCATACATGACTAGTGGGGAAACTAGAGCTTTGACTAGATGGATCTTTGCCTGCAAAGTCATGTCTCTGCTTTTTAATATGCTATCTAGGTTGACAATAGCTTTTCTTCCAAAGAGTAAGTATTTTTTAATTTCAAGGCTGCAGTCACCACCTGCAATGGCACCCCACTCCAGTACTCTTGCCTGGAAACTCCTATGGATGGAGGAGCCTGGTAGGCTGCAGTCCATGGGGTCGCTGAGTCAGACACGACTGAGCGACTTCACTTTCACTTTTCACTTCCATGCATTGAAGAAGGAAATGGCAACCCACTCCAATGTTCTTGCCTGGCGAATCCCAGGGATGGCGGAGCCCAGTGGGCTGCCGTCTGTGGGGTCGCACAGATTCGGACACGACTGAAGTGAATTAGCAGCAGCAGCAGCAGTCACCACCTGCAGTGATTTTGGAGCCCCCCAAAATAAAGTCTCTCACTGTTTTCATTGTTTCCCCATCTATTTCCCATGAAGCGATGGGACTGGATGCCATGATCTTAGTTTTCTGAATGTTGAGCTTTAAGCCAACTTTTTCACTCTCCTCTTTCACTTTCATCAAGAGGTTTTTTAGTTCTTCACTTTCTGCCATAAGGGTGGTGTCATCTGCATGTCTGAAGTTATTGATATTTCTCCTGGCAATCTTGATTCCCACTTGTGCTTCTTCCAGCCCAGCATTTCTCATGACGTACTCTGCATAGAAGTTAAATAAGCAGGGTAACAGTATACAGCCTTGATGTACCCCTTTCCCAATTTGGAACCAGTCCTTTGCTCCATGTCCGGTTCTAACTGTTGCTTCTTGACCTACATACAGATTTCTCAGGAGGCAGGTAAGGTGGTCTGGTCTTCCCATCTCTTTAAGAATTTTCCACAGTTTGTTGTGATCCACACAGTCAAAGGCTTTGGTGTACTCAATAAAGCAGAGGCACAGCAAAGTGATTCAATTACACATGTAAATATATTCTTTTCTTTGTTTTCCTGGAGCTCTCTTTTTTTGTTTGTTTGTTTGTTTTCTACATCTCTGTGCAGCAAAGATGGACACAACATTGCAAACCAACTATATGTCAATAAAAATAGAAAATAAAAGTAAGGCATTTGGAAAGTCTAATTGCATATCATCTCCCTCTTCCATTTTATTAAGCTAGCCAGATTTTGTGTGGTTATATGTGTATATATTCCCTTTTTGAAACAAAAACATCCAGAATAACAAATGGAAATATTTTCACTTTCTACTGTTTGACAGTCCTCCCCAAATCAGAGGATTCCTTTTCCCATATCTCTTCTCAATGTAATTTTTATGCAGAAAATCTTATTATTATCACCTTTTAGCCAAAATGGGCTTTGCTTCATGAATAGCTTCCTGTGCATAAACTCCTTGGTTTGACCTTTCTCTCTCTCATCTGTTTGCCCTGGTGTAGATCACACCCTGGCTGACAACAGGAGTGAGAGAAGGCATCTTTATCACAGGGCAGGTTGCGAAGGGAGTTGAGATGACTGAACACTTGTTAGCAGAGTCCTTGTGGATGGGCTGAATTTGGGATGGAGAAGCGCAGTCTCACCTCTCTCCTGGGACCACTGCTGATCCTGGAAAAATCACTTAAGCTCTCTCCACACCAGCTACTTCATTTGTGAAATGAGACAGTGACCTACCTCATAGGAACTGAGTGATGGCTACCAACTGCAGGTTGAAAAAATGCTGAGCTAAGTGTTGGGTGTGATTATGAGCAGTTAAGTGTTGCTGCTCAGAGATGTGCTCCCTTAGCTCATGAAAAGTAGCAGCATCACCTGGCTTGAACAACGAAAACAAAACATCTGGGAGGCACTTTTATGAATCTTCTGGTTTTATCTTTAAGCAAGCCCAGAGCCTTAGTGGAAAGTGAAAGTGAAGTCGCTCAGCCATGTCCAACTCTTTGAGACTCCATGGACTGTAGCCTACCAGGCTTCTCTGTCCATGGGATTTTCCAGGCAATAGTACTGGAGTGGACTGCCATTTCCTTCTCCAGAGCCTTAGTGGAGATGTATTTAATTCAGTGAATATAGTGACCAAGAGGTAGAAGGTGGTTAAAAGATTACTAACTCTTTCTACCCTGTGACTTTGAGAAGTTACTTGGGGCCTTCTGTCTTAGTTTCTACATCTGAGGGATTATAGCACCAGCTCAGAATAGCTGTGAAGATTCATGTAGATACAAGACTAAAAAAGTTCAAATTTCAGGGCAAAAAGACCAGTGAGTGGTGGGTTTCTTGGCCCTATCCTCTTCCTTCTCTTGGATTTGTTCGTTATATTTCCTCTAACATAGGCTGAAACTAAGTCCAGTATTTAAACTCCAGTTTGTAAATAAAGTCACCATCATGGAATTAGATCTTAAAGTGTCTGCCTGCAATGCGGGAGACCCAGGTTCAATCCCTGGATCAGGGAAGATCTCCTGGAGATGGAAACGGCAACCCACTCCAGTATTCTTGCCTGGAGAATCCCAGGGAGGGAGGAGCCTGGTAGGCTACAGTCCACCAGGTCGCAAAGAGTCAGACACGACTGAGCGACTTCACTTCCATTTTCACTTTCCAAAGTAACAGAGCAATAAAAGTTCCCTTGCATGGACAAAGGCCAGCAATCAACAATTTAATATATGTACAATTCTAGCTCAAGTCTATGACCATTCATTCTCACTAAGCTGCATGGCCCTATTTCAATCCCAGTAATCCTCAAACTCCTCATAGTTAAAGAAACTAACTTTGGTGTACATAATGGCAGATAAATTATCCAAGTTAAAAGATGCTGAAGAGTTAGAAAGGATTTCCACTTTTAGCACAATGAAATAATGAACTTTCCCTTCCCTTATCCTCTCAGAAACACCTTAAACAGTAAGGATATTGGGAGATTTTTTAAAAGTTCAATCTTTGATGAAATCAGGAGTTATTTGAAAACTCAAACGACAATAAATCTGGATAGGTTGCCTTAAGCAACTGGATCCAATGGGCTGTGCTAAGACAGAGAGAGTATATAAGGTAGTGGATCTCAACAATCATGGAAAGCACAGTTCTCCAACTAATTGGCAAATTCTAAGGCATACCCATGAGGAAGTATATAGATAGAATCACTGTCTTTGCCTGAAGGATGTATGCTGGTCAGGCCCTAGAAGAAGAGAAATTCTGGAGTACAAGCAGCATCGACTGCCCAACTCTGCAGGTTAGAGAGGAATACAAGCTAAATGAATACAGGTTCTCATTTATTTCTCCCTTGCCTATGTACGTTCTCTCTCTCTCTCTGGTCTATGAGGAGCTTCTGTGTAAAATAGAGAGAATTCTTTTTAGCTTGAAATGGTTACCTAGCCAAAACTATCTAGCAAATATATGATCTAGAAAAAAAATTAAATTCAAGGGTGAGTAGTATGAATAACAACAATAAAAAAGTAGTATAGGATCTGTAAAAGACACAAACAAAAAATGAAGAAAAAGAACAAGATGAGATCAAGACCATCCCCATGGAAAAGATATGCAAAAAGTAAAATGGCCTTACAAATAGCTGTGAAAAGAAGAGAAGTGAAAAGCAAAAGAGAAAAGGAAAGATACAAGCATCTGAATGCAGAGTTCCAAAGAATAGCAAGAAGAGGTAAGAAACCCTTCCTTAGCGATCAGTGCAAAGAAATAGAGGAAAACAACAGGATGGAAAAGACTAGAGATCTCTTCAAGAAAATTAGAGACACCAAGGGAATATTTCATGCAAAGATGGGCTCGATAAAGGACAGAAATGGTATGGACCTAACAGAAGCAAAAGATATTAAGAAGAGGTGGCAAGAATACACAGAAGAACTATACAAAAAAGATCTTCATGACCAAGACAATCACGATGGTGTGATCACTCACCTAGAGCCAGACATCCTGGAATGTGAAGTCAAGTGGGCCTTAGAAAGCATCACTATGAGCAAAGCTAGTGGAGGTGATGGAATTCCAGTTGAGCTATTTCAAATCCTGAAAGATGATGCTGTGAAAGTGCTACACTCAATATGCCAGCAAATTTGGAAAACTCAGCAGTGGCCACAGGACTGGAAAAGATCCGTTTTCTACCCTTATGGCAGAAAGTGAAGAGGAACTAAAAAGCCTCTTGATGAAAGTGAAAGTGGAGAGTGAAGAAGTTGGTTTAAAGGTCAACATTCAGAAAACGAAGATCATGGCATCCAGTCCCATCACTTCATGGGAAATAGATGGAGAAACCGTGGAAATGGTGTCAGACTTTATTTTGGGGGGCTCCAAAATCACTGAAGATGGTGGTTGCAGCCATGAAATTAAAAGACGCTTACTCCTTGGGAGAAAAGTTATGACCAATCTAGATAGCATATTAAAAAGCAGAGACATTACTTTGCCAACAAAGGTCCATCTAGTAAAGGTTGTGGTTTTTCCTGTGGTCATGTATGGATGTGAGAGTTGGACTGTGAAGAAGGCTGAGTGCCGAAGAATGATGCTTTTGAACTGTGGTGTTGGAGAAGACTCTTGAGAGTCCTTTGGACTGCAAGGAGATCCAACCAGTCCATTCTGAAGATCAGCCCTGGGATTTCTTTGGAAGGAATGATGCTAAAGCTGAAACTCCAGTACTTTGGCCACCTCATGCAAAGAGTTGACTCATTGGAAAAGACTCTGATGCCGGGAGGGATTGGGGGCAGGAGGAGAAGGGGACGACAGAGGATGAGATGGTTGGATGGCTTCACTGACTCAATGGACATGAGTCTGAGTGAACTCCGGGAGTTGGTGATGGACAGGGAGGCCTGGCGTGCTGCGATTCATGGGGTTGCAAAGAGTCGGACACGACTGAGCGACTGAACTGAACTGAACTGAAGCAGATGACAGATGAAAATACTCACTGTATTTATAATGATGAAAATTATAAAAATATATAATGCAATACATTAAAAGTATATACCATAGAACAATCAATCTGTGGACAACAGATAAATAGGAGTGCAGGAAAGCATGACACAGCAACAGAAGATGATGAAGCATGAGTTGACAGAGATTGAAAGTGGAGTGGAAGAGGAACATGAAAGCATCAAAGAATGATCATTCTATAAGGTGCCACAAAGATTAGTCATTGCTGAAAAAAGTATGAGACAAGAAGGACAGGACTAAGAATGCAAGGTACATAACTGTAAATTAATAAAAATTTTAAAAGGATTAAGGAGATAATAGTTTTATACAATAGACAAAGGATGTACAATATATACATATAGATATTTGTAAAGAAGTGAGTCCAATGAAATAAAAGGAACTCAAAGATATAATTCAAATAAAGTTACAGAAAAAAAAATTTTGAATTTGCAGACTAAGGAAGTCTTAGGAAAAACTAATGACCTTCAACATAGAGAAAGAATTTTTTAAGCATCCAGGAAAGATTAGGTTATTTTTAATTAGAAAGACAACAGATAAATATTTCACACAGTTGATCTTTGATCAACAAAGGGGTTAGAGGCACTGACGTCTGAACAGTTAAAAATCTGTGTATAACATTATAGTCAGCCTTCTGTATCCACAGATTCAGTCAACAGTGGATGGTATAGTACTACAGCACATATTTATTGAAAATAATCCACATGTAATTGGAACCATGCAGTCCAAACCTGTGCTTTTCAAAGATCAACTATATTTACAATTAGTCAGGAATTCTAACTCAAATGGACCCTCCTTTAAGATTGTACAGCCTTGTTTTCAACCTTTCATTTGTACTGCTACACAGACTAATAAATACACTTTACACTGAATCGCAGTATAGAATCACTATCTATAGTTACCTATTCTGAAAAGAGTTTCATGCTATAATTACTGTTACTACAACGGACACATTGCTACTTTTCTTCTATTCCATTCTTTTCTATCTCATTTCGTAAAACATTCTGGTCATGACTGGACTGAAACAAATTTCACAGCTCTGCTAATGAATCACAATCCAGAGTTTGAACAACACTATACTAGTGATCAATGCAAAGAAATAGAGGAAAACAACAGAATGGGAAAGACTAGAGATCTCTTCAAGAAAATTCGAGATACCAAGGGAACATTTCATGCAAGGATGGGCTCAATAAAGGACAGAAATGGTATGGACCTAACAGAAGCAGAAGATATTAAGTAAACTCCAGTACTTTGGCCACCTCATGCGAAGAGTTGACTCATTGGAAAAGACTCTGATGCTGGGAGGGATTGGGGGCAGGAGAAGAAGGGGACGACCGAGGATGAGATGGCTGGATGGCATCACTGACTCGATGGATGTGAGTCTGAGTGAACTCCGAGAGATGGTGATGAACAGGGAGGCCTGGCGTGCTGTGATTCATGGGGTTGCAAAGAGTCGGACATGACTGAGCGACTGAACTGAACTGATACTAGAAGATGGAAGTATAATTTAAAACTAGTAAGCAAAATAATAGAGGTTAAAATATTTTTAAATATTTGAAGATAAAACACAATTTAAATAACTAAAATGTGGTGGGAGAAAGGAAAAAATGGAACTGTTTTTGATGTTTATAAAGTGGAGTCAATAATAACAAAATAAACTATTCCTGGAAGAAATGAAAGCAACACACATACAATAGTGAGCAAAACAAAACAAAAAATTACAGACTGCAAACTAAAAGGTTTTTTAAAAAAAAAAGACAACACTTAAAACTGAAAACATAACATAAAAGAATTCATGTAAAACATACCTATAAAGGCTAAGATTAAACTCAGAACTAAACCTAACTACTTACCATTGCAGGAGACACATCTACAATCTGATATTCGAAGATAGTTAAAAACATATCAGGCAAATGAAAGCAAAGTGAAAACAGAGGACTCCATTTTAGTCTTCAACTAACTTGGATTCAGGCAAGAAACATTAAAAATATCAAAGAAAGTCACCTCAAAAATAGTGGAAAATATAATTCCTAGTGAAAACCCAAATCATGAATATTTGTGGACTGAAAAATCACTGCATCAAAATTATCAAAACAAAAATGAGAAGAATTAAAAAGTGAAACACAGTACAAGGTGAGACTAAGCCCAAGCCACATCAAAAGAACCAAAATAAAGAAGGATAGAGTAAACCTAAGTAATGAAATTAATAACTCAAAATCTAATTACAAATTAAACTCTGTATCTTGGATTCCCTGGTAGCACAGTGCATAATAATCCGCCTACCAAAGCAGGGGACACAGGTTTGATCCCTGATCTGGGAAGATTCCACATGCCACAGAGCAACTAAGCCATGTGCCACAACTGCTGAGCCTGTCCTCTGGAGCCTGTGAGCCACATATACTGAGCCCACACACTGCAACTACTGATGCCCAAAACTCTAGAGCTTGTGCTCCATAACAAGAGAAGCCACTGAGAACGAGAAGCAAGCATACTGCAGTGAAGAGTAGCCTCTGCTCACTACAACTAGAGAAAGCCTGCATGCAGAAATGAAGACCCAGCACAGTCAGAAATAGAGTTAAAATAGTTCATCCTTTTAAATGCTCAAAGAACACTCACAAAAAATTATCTATATACTGAACACAAAAAATTATTAACAAATACACTTTCTGGGTGAAATAGTACAGATAACATTTTTTAAATCACAAAACAATGAAATGAGTAAAATGAAGAGCAAATTAGAAAACAAATAAGGGCGGTCCTAAGATGGCGGAAGAACAGGACGGGGAGACCACTTTTTCCCCCACAAATTCATCAAAAGAACATTTAAACGCTGAGTAAATTCCACAAAACAACTTCTGAATGCCAGCAGAGGACATAAGGCACCCAGAAAAGTAGCCCATTGTCTTCGAAAGGAGGTAGGAAAAAATATAAAAGACGAAAAAAGAGAAAAAAGAGGTGGGGACGGAGTTCAGTCCCGGGAAGGGAGTCTTAAAAAGAGAGAAGTTTCCAAACACCAGGAAACAGTGTCTGTGGTGAGCCTTGGAAGCCCAGAGGGCAACATAACAGGGAGGAAAAATAAATAAATAATTAAAACCCACACATTATGAGCCCAACAGTAGCTTCCCCAGTGGAGAAGCAGTGCAGATGCCTGCACCCGCCACTAGCAAGCAGGGGCTGGGCAGGGAGGCACGGGGCTGCATTGCTTAGAGTTAAGGACCAGGTCTGAATGCCCCTAGGGCAATCTGAATGAACTAACTTGGGCTAGCAAACCAGATTGTGGGATAGCTACCACGCAAAAAGCCCTAACATAAGACACCGCCAGACCTGTGCACATAACAAAGGACTGAACAGACTGGCCGGCTGCAGACTATCCCCCTCCGGTGACAGGCAGTCAGAGCTGGAAGAGGGGCAATCGCAGCCCCAATTCAGTTCAGTTCAGTCGCTCAGTCTTGTCCAACTCTTTGCGACCCCATTAATCGCAGCACGCCAGGCCTCCCTGTTCATCACCATCTTCCGGAGTTCACTCTCCAATGAGTCAACTCTTCGCATGAGGTGGCCAAAGTACTGGAGTTTCAGCTTTAGCATCATTCCCTCCAAAGAAATCCCAGGGCTGATCTCCTTCAAAATGGACTGGTTGGATCTCCTTGCAGTCCAAGGGACTCTCAAGAGTCTTCTCCAACACCACACTTCAAAAGCATCAGCTCTTCAGCGCTCAGCCTTCTTCACAGTCCAACTCTCACATCCATACGTGACCACAGGAAAAACCATAGCCTTGACTAGATGGACCTTAGTCAGCAAAGTAATGTCTCTGCTTTTGAATATGCTATCTAGGTTGGTCATAACTTTTCTTCCAAGGAGTAAGCGTCTTCTAATTTCATGGCTGCAGTCACCATCTGCAGTGATTTTGGAGCCCAAAAAAATAAAGTCTGGCACTGTTTCCACTGTTTCCCCATCTATTTCCCATGAAGTGATGGGACCAGATGCCATGATCTTCATCTTCTGAATGTTGAGCTTTAAGCCAACTTTTTCGCTCTCCTCTTTCACTTTCATCAAGAAGCTTTTTAGTTCCTCTTCACTTTCTGCCATAAGGGTGGTGTCATCTGCATATCTGAGGTTATTGATATTTCTCCCGGTAATCCTGATTCCAGCTTGTGTTTCTTCCAGTCCAGCATTTCTCATGATGTACTCTGCATATAAGTTAAATAAGCAGGGTGACAATATTAGGAGTAAGCGTCTTCTAATTTTGTGGCTGCAGTCACCATCTGCAGTGATTTTGGAGCCCAAAAAAATAAAGTCTGGCACTGTTTCCACTGTTTCCCCATCTATTTCCCATGAAGTGATGGGACCAGATGCCATGATTTTCATTTTCTGAATGTTGATCTCCTTCAGAATGGACTGGTTGGATCTCCTTGCAGTCCAAGGGACTCTCAAGAGTCTTCTCCAACACCACATTCAAAAGCATCAATTCTTCTGTGCTCAGCTTTCTTTATAGTCCAACTCTCACATCCATACATGACCACTGGAAAAACCATAGCCTTGACTAGATGGACCTTTGTTGACAAAGTAATGTCTCTGCTTTTTAATATGCTGTCTAGGTTGGTCATAAATTTCCTTCCAAGGAGTAAGACCTGGGTTCAATCTCTGGGTCGGGAAGATCTCCTGGAGAAGGGCATGGCAACCCACTCCAGTATTCTTGCCTGGAGAATCCCAGGAACAAAGGAGCCTGGTGGGCTACAGTCCATGGGGTCACAAAGAGTGGGACACACCTGAGTGACTAACACTTTCACTTTCAATTCTTCTAAACAATTAAAGGAGGAAGAAGCCTCTGCTGCTGCTGCTAAGTCACTTCAGTCGTGTCCAAGTCTGTGTGACCCCAGAGACGGCAGCCCACCAGGCTCCTCCGTCCCTGGGATTCTCCAGGCAAGAACACTGGAGTGAATTGCCATTTCCTTCTCCAATGCATGAAAGTGAAAAGTGAAAGTGAAGTTGCTCAGTCGTGTCCAACTATTAGCAACCCCATGGACTGCAGCCCACCAGGCTCCTCCATCCATGGGATTTTCCAGGCAAGAATACTCGAGTGGGGTGCCATTGCCTTCTAGTCCTTAGTAAATACTACAGGGGTTTGGGATAGCATTGGCACATTTACTGCCATAGGACTTTTCCTCTAATTTGAGCACCTTGTGAGACCCAGATAATAAGCTTTAGTGTTGTTCCCCAACGTCTAAAAAGGGGCCTGGAACACACTCACAAGAATCAGAGTCACAGAAAAGGATGCATTATGGGCTGAATTGTGTTCCCCCCAAATTCATATGTTGAAATCCCAAGCTCTAGCATCTCAGAAAGCAAAATTCTTTGAAGCAGTGATTAAGTTAAAATGCAGCTGCTGCTGGGAGATGGTGGGTGTGGAGGGGGTTAATCCAGTACAACTGGTAGCCTAAGAAGAGCCAAGAGACAACAAGGATGTGTATGCACGGAAGAAAAACCCTGAGAGGACAGAGCAAGAAGGTGGAAATCCATGAACCAAGGAGACAGGCCGCAAAAGAAATCAAACCTGTCAATGCAATGATCTTGGACTTCCAGCCTCCAGAACTGTGAAAAAATAAATTTCTATTGCTTAAAGCACCCAGTCTGTGATTTTCTTATGGTAGTCCCAGCAAACTCATACAAATGTGAATCAGTTCAGTTCAGTTCAGTCGCTCAGTCGTGACAGACTCTTTGTGACCCCATGAATTACAGCACACCAGGCCTCCCTGTCCATCACCAACTCCCGGAGTTCACTCAGATTCACGTCCATCAAGTCAGTGATGCCATCCAGCCATCTCATCCTCTGTCATCCCCTTCTCCTCCTGCCCCCATTCCCTCCCAGCATCAGAGTCTTTTCCAATGAGTCAACTCTTCACAGGAGGTGGCCAAAGTACTGGAGTTTCAGCTTTAGCATCATTCCTTCCAAAGAAACCCCAGGGTTGATCTCCTTCAGAATGGACTGGTTGGATCTCCTTGCAGTCCAAGGGACTCTCAAGAGTCTTCTCCAAACACCACAGTTCAAAAGCATCAATTCTTTTGCTTATATCTTTCCTTTTCTCCTTTGCTTTTCACCTCTCTTCTTTTCACAGCTATTTGTAAGGCCTCCCCAGACAGCCATTTTGCTTTTTTGCATATCTTTTCCATGGGGATGGTCTTGATCCCTCTCTCCTGTACAATGTCACGAACCTCATTCCATAGTTCATCAGCCACTCTATCAGATCTAGGCCCTTAAATCTATTTTTCACTTCCACTGTATAGTCATAAGGGATTTGATTTAGGTCATACCTGAATGGTCTAGGGGTTTTCCCTACTTTCTTCAATTTGAGTCTGAATTTGGTAATAAGGAGTTCATGATCTGAGCCACAGTCAGCTCCTGGTCTTGTTTTTGTTGACTATATAGAGCTTCTTCATCTTTGGCTGCATAGAATATAATCAATCTGATTTCGGTGTTGACCATCTGGTGATGTCCATGTGTAGAGTCCTCTTGTGTTGTTGGAAGACGGTGTTTGCTACGACCAGTGCATTTTCTTGGCAAAATTATGTTAGTCTTTGCCCTGCTCCATTCTGCATTCCAAGGCCAAATTTGCCTGTTACTCCAGGTGTTTCTTGATTTCCTATGTTAGCATTCCAGTCCCCTATAATGAAAAGACATCTTTTTGGGGTGTTAGTTCTAAAAGGTCTTGTAGGCCTTCATAAAACCATTCAACTTCAGCTTCTTCAGTATTACTGGTTGGGGCATAGACTTGGATAACTGTGATATTGAATGGTTTGCCTTGGAGACGAACAGAGATCATTCTGTCATTTTTGAGACTGCATCCAAGTACTGCATTTCAGACTCTTTTGTTAACCATGATGGCTAATCCATTTCTTCTGAGTGATTCCTGCCCGCAGTAGTAGATATAATAGTCAACTGAGTTAAATTCACCCATTCCAGTCCATTTTAGTTTGCTGATTCCTAGAATGTTGACATTCACCCATGCCATCTCTTGTTTGACCACTTCCAATTTGCCTTGATTCATGGACCTGACATTCCAGGTTCCTATGCAGATTGCTCTTTACAGCATCGGATCTTGCTTCTATCACCGGTCACATGCACAACTGGGTATTGTTTTTGCTTTGGCTCCATCCCTTCATTCTTTCTGGAGTTATTTCTCCACTGATCTCCAGTAGCATATTGGGCAAGACATACCATGCAAATTCTCCAGCAATACAGGAACACAGCCCTGAGCTTCGATATACAGGCTGCCCAAAGTCACTCCAAACCCATTGACATCTCCTAACTCTTTACTGGACACTTCATTGCACTCCAGAGAGAAGAAATCCAGCTTCACCTACCAGAACGCCCACACAATTTTCCCTAAGCAAGAAACCTTGACAAGCCACCTGTAAAACTCCACCCACAGTGAGGAAACTCCACAATAAAGAGAACTCCACAAACACCCAGAATACAGAAAGGCCACCACAAACTCAGCAATATAAACAAGATGAAGACACAGAGGAATACCCAGCAGGTAAAGGAACAGGATAAATGCCCATCAAACCAACAAAAGAGGCAGAGATAGAGAATCTACCTGATAAAGAATTCTAAATAATGATAGTGAAAATGATCCAAAATCTTGAAATCAAAATAGAATCACAGATAAATAGCCTGGAGACAAGGATTGAGAAGATGCAAGAAAGGTTTAACAAGGACCAAGAAGAAATAAGGGCTTCCCTGGTGGCTCAGAGGTTAAAGCGTCTGCCTCCAATGCGGGAGACCTGGGTTCGATCCCTGGGTCGGGAAGATCCCCTGGAGAAGGAAATGGCAACCCACTCCAATATTCTTGCCTGGAGAATCCCATGGATGGAGGAGCCTGGTAGGCTACATACATACAGTCCATGGGGTCGCAAAGAGTCGGACACGACTGAGTGACTTCACCTTTCCTTTCCAAGAAGAAATAAAAAAGAGTAAATATATAATGAATAATGCAATAAATGAGATCAAAAACACTCTCGAGGCAACAAATAGTAGAATAATGGAGGCAGAAGATAGGATTAGTGAAGTAGAAGACAGAATAGTAGAAATAAATGAATCAGAGAGGAAAAAAGAGAAACAAATTAAAAGAAATGAGGACAATCTCAGAGACCTCCAGAACAGTGTTAAACTCCCCAACATTTGAATCATAGGAGTCCCAGAAGAAGAAGACAAAAAGAAAGACGATGAGAAAATACTTGAGGAGATAATAGTTGAAAACTTCCCTAAAATGGGGAAGGAAATAACCACCCATGTCCAAGAAACCCAGAGAGTCCCAAACAGGATAAACCCAAGGTGAAACACCCCAAGACACATAGTAATCAAATTAACAAAGAACAAATATTAAAAACAGCAAGGGAAAAACAACAAATAACACAAAAGGAGATTCCTATAAGGATAACAGCTGATCTTTCAATAGAAACACTTCAGGCTAGGAGGGAATGGCAAGACATACTTAAAGTGATGAAAGAAAATAACCTACAGCCCAGATTATGGTACCCAGCAAGGATCTCATTCAAATATGAAAGAGAAATCAAAAGCTTTACAGACGAGCAAAAGCTGAGAGAATTCAGCACCACCAAACTAGCTCTCCAACAAATGCTAAATGATCTTCTCTAGACAGGACACACAAAAATGGTGTATAAACTCGAACCCAAAACAATAAAGTAAATGGCAGCAAAATCATACTTATCAATAATTACCTTAAATGCAAATGGGTTGAATGCCCCAACCAAAAGACAAAGACTGTCTGAATGGGTACAAAAACAAGACCCCTATATATGTTGTCTACAAGAGACCCATCTCAAAACAGAGGACACATGCAGACTGAAAGTGAAGGGCTGGAAAAAGATATTCCATGCAAAGAGTGATCTAAAGAAAGCAGGAGTAGCAATACTCATCTCAGATAAAACAGACTTTAAAACAAAGGCTGTGAAAAGAGACAAAGAAGGACACTACATAATTATCAAAGGATGAATCCAAGAAGATATAACAATTATAAATATATATGTACCCAACATAAGAGCACCACGATATGTAAGACAAATGCTAACAAGTATGAAAGGGGAAATTAACAATAACACAATAATAGTGGGAGACTTTAATACCTCACTCACACCTATGGATAAGTCAACTAAACAGAAAATTAACAAGGAAACACAAACTTTAAATGATACAATAGACCAGTTAGAACTAATTGATAGGACATTTCACCCCCAANTGAAACATGGATAATATCAGGTAAGAAACAAATCGCCAGTCTATGTTCGATGCAGGATACAGGATGCTTGGAGCTTGTGCACTGGGACTGTCTCTTATACACATCTAGATGTGTATAAGAGACAGGATACAATAGACCAGTTAGAACTAATTGATAGGACATTTCACCCCCAAAACAATGAATTTCACCTTTTTCTCAAGTGCTCATGGAACCTTCTCCAGGATAGATCACATCCTGGGCCATAAATCTAGCCTTGGTAAATTCAAAAAACATTGAAATCCTTCCAAGCACCTTTCTGACCACAATGCAGTAAGATTAGATCTCAATTACAGGAGAAAAATTATTAAAAATTCCAACATGGAGGCTGAACAACACGCTGCTGAATAAGCAAAAAATCACAGAAGAAATCAAAATATGCATAGAAACGAATGAAAATGAAAACACAACAACCCAAAACCTGTGGGACATTGTAAAAGCAGTGCTAAGGGGAAAGTTCATAGCAATGCAGGCATACCTCAAGAAACAAGAAAAAAGTCAAATAAATAACCTAATTCTACATCTAAATCAACTAGAAAAGGAAGAAATGAAGAATCCAGGGTTAGTAGAAAGAAAGAAATCTTAAAAATTAGGGAAGAAATAAATGCAAAAGAAACAAAAGAGACCATAGCAAAAATCAACAAAGCCAAAAGCTGGTTCTTTGAGGGATAAATAAAACTGACAAACCATTAGCCAGACTCATCAAGAAACAAAGGGAGAAAAATCAAATGAATAAAATTAGAAATGAAAATTGAAAGATCACAACAGACAACACAGAAATACAAAGGATCATAAGAGACTACTATCAGCAATTATATGCCAATAAAATGGACAACGTGGAAGAAATGGACAAATTCTTAGAAAAGGACAACTTTTCAAAACTGAACCAGGAAGAAATAGAAAATCTTAACAGACCCATCACAAGCATGGAAATTGAAACTGTAATCAGAAATCTTCCAGCAAACAAAAGCCCAGGTCCAGACAGCTGAATTCTACCAAAAATTTAGAGAGGAGCTAACAGAGGCAGAAAGTGAAGAGGAGCTAAAAAGCCTCTTGATGAAAGTGAAAGTGGAGAGTGAAAAAGTTGGCTTAAAGCTCAACATTCAGAAAACGAAGATCATGGCATCTGGTCCCATCACTTCATGGGAAATAGATGGGGAAATAGTGGAAACAGTGTCAGACTTTATTTTGGGGGGCTCCAAAATCACTGCAGATGGTGACTGCAGCAATGAAATTAAAAGACGCTTACTCCTTGGAAGAAAAGTTATAACCAACTTAGCATATTCAAAAGCAGAGACATTACTTCACCAACAAAGTCCGTCTAGTCAAGGCTATGGTTTTCCTAGTGGTCATGTATGGATGTGAGAGTCGGACTGTGAAGAAAGCTGAGCACTTAAGAATTGAATGCTTTTGAACTGTGGTGTTGGAGAAGACTCTTGAGAGTCCCTTGGACTGCAAGGAGATCCAACCAGTCCATTCTGAAGGAGATCAGCCCTGGGATTTCTTTGGAGGAAATGATGCTGAAGCTGAAACTCGAGTGCTTTGACCACCACATGTGAAGAGTTGACTCATTGGAAAAGACTCTGATGCTGGGAGGGATTGGGGGCAGGAGGAGAAGGGGACAACAGAGAATGAGATGGCTGCATGGTATCACTGACTCGATGGGGGCAAGTCCAAGTGAGCTTCGGGAGTTGGTGATGGACAGGGAGGCCTGGCATCCTGCGATTCATGGACTCACTAATAGTCAGACACGACTGAGCGACTGAACTGAACTGAACTGAACTGATCTGAACTGAACACCTATCCTACTCAAACTCTTTCAGAAAATTGCAGAGGAAGGTAAACTTCCAAACTCATTCTATGAGACCACCATCATCCTAATACCAAAACCTGACAAAGATGCCACAAAAAAAAGAAAACTGCAGGCCAATATCACTGATGAACATACATGCAAAAAATCCTTAACAAAATTCTAGCAATCAGAATCCAACAGCACATTTAAAAGATCATACATCATGACCAAGTGGGCTTTATCCCAGGGATGCAAGGATTCTTAGATATCTGCAAATCAATCAATGTAATTCACCACATTAACAAATTGAAAAATAAAGCCATATGATTATCTCGATAGATGCAGAGAAAGCCTTTGACAAAATTCAACATTCATTTATGATAAAAAAAAAAAAAACTCTCCAGAAAGCAGGAATAGAAGAAACATACCTCAACATAATAAAAGCTATATATGACAAACCCACAGCAAACATTATCCTCAATGGTGCAACATTGAAAGCATTTCCCCTAAAGTCAGGAAAAAGACAAGTGTGCCCACTTTCACCACTACTATTCAATATAGTTTTGGAAGTTTTGGCCACAGCAATCAGAGCATAAAAAGATATAAAAGGAATCCAAATTGGAAAAGAAGAAGTAAAACTCTCACTGTTTGCAGATGACATGATCCTCTATATACAGAACCCTAAAGACTCCACCAGAAAATTACTAGAGCTAATCAATGAATATAGTAAAATTGCAGGATATAAAATCAACACACTTCCGACATAAATCACAGCAGGATCCTCTATGACCCATCTCCCAGAATATTGGAAATAAAAGCAAAAATAAACAAATGGCACCTAATTAAAATTAAAAGCTTCTGCACAACAAAGGAAACTATCAAGTAAGGTTAAAAGACAGCCTTCAGAATGGGAGAAAACAATAGCAAATGAAGCAACTGACAAACAACTAATTTCAAAAATATCCAAGCAACTCCTACAGCTCAATTCCAGAAAAATAAATGACCCAATCAAAAAATGGGCCAAAGAACTAAATAGACATTTTTCCAAAGAATACATACAGATGGCTAACAAACACATGGAAAGATGCTCAACATCACTCATTATCAGAGAAATGCGAATCAAAACCACAATGAGGTACCATGTCACGCCAGTCAGAATGGCTGCAATCCAAAAGTCTACAAGCAATAAATGCTGCAGGGGGTGTGGAGCAAAGGGAACCCTCTTACATTGTTGGTGGGAATGCAAACTAGTACAGCCACTATGGAGAACAGTGTGGAGATTCCTTAAAAAAACTGAAAATAGAACTGCCTTATGACCCAGCAAACCCACTGCTGGGCATACACACCAAGGAAACCACAATTGAAAGAGACACGTGTACCCCAATGTTCATCACAGCACTGTTTATAATAGCCAGGACATGGGAGCAACCTAGATGTCCATCAGCAGATGAATGGATAAGAAAGCTGTGGTACATATACACAATGGATTATTACTCAGCCATTAAAAAGAATACATTTGAATCAGTTCTAATGAGGTGGATGATACTGGAGAATATTATACAGAGTGAAGTAAGCCAGAAAGAAAAACACCAATACAGTATGCTGCTGCTGCTGCTAATTCACTTCAGTCGTGTCCGACTCTGCATGACCCCATAGACGGCAGCCCAACAGGCTCCTCTATCCCTGGGATTCTCCAGGCAAGAGTACTGGAGTGGATTGCCATTTCCTTCTCCAATGCATGAAAATGAAAAGTGAAAGTGAAGTCGCTCAGTCATGTCTGACTCTTAGCGAGCCCATGGACTGCAGCCTACCAGGCTCCTCTGTCCATGGGATTCTCCAGGCAAGAGTACTGGAGTGGGGTGCCATTGCCTTCTCTGCCAATACAGTATACTAACGCATATAAATGGAATTTAGAAAGATGGTAACGATAACACTGTATGCGAGATAGCAAAAGAGACACTGATGTATAGAACTGTCTTTTGGACTCTGTGGGAGAGGGAGAGGGTGGGATGATTTGGGAGAATGGCTTTGAAACATGTATAATATCATATAAGAAACTAATCGCCAGTCCAGGTTTGATGCATGATACAGGATGCTTGGAGCTGGTGCACTGGGATGACCCAGAGGGATGGTATGGGGAGGGAGGTGGGAGGAGGGTTCAGGATGGGGAACACATGTACACCCATGGCAGATTCATGTTGATATATGGCAAAACCAATGCAATATTGTAAAGTAATTAGCCTCCAATTAAAATAAATAAATTTAAATTAAAAAAAAAGAAAAATAAATAGTAAAAATTCCTCTCTAACCAGGAAATTTTAATGACCTTCTTAAATAATTATTGGACCAAAGAGCAAATGAAAGCCAAAATTATAGAAATCTATAAATAAAAACCTAACTATAATGAAAGGGCCACACACCAGCCCATAGGATATAACTAGAACAGTATGCAGAGAGAAGTTTATAGCCTTAAAATATTTATATTAATAATTAAGAAAAAAAAACAAAAATAAACACATTCAAGAAGTGAGAAGTGACAACAAAATAAACCAAAGGGAGGGTGGAATTTTTAAAGATAAAAAGCAGAAAGTTATAGATTATATTTTTAAAAAATACAAATAGTGAGTGAATTTGGGAGCTTCTTCTTTGAGGAAAAAAGCACCAAACTGTAACAGTTAATCAGAAAGGAAAATGAGGAGTACGGAATAGAGAAATCATAAATACTATGTAGCCACTACAAAGAATAACTATGCACTGATATAATCTGAGATATAATATTAAATGAAAACAACAAGGAACAGCCACAATTTGTGCTTAAAAATAGGAAGGTCACATCTGCACAAGTTCTTCCTGATGCACAGAACAGTCAACAGAACAGCCAACAGTGTTGCTGGGGCTCCACCTGGGAGGGGCTGTGTGCTGATGGGAAGGGAGAGTGATTTACTTTTTATTCATAAATTTTAAAGAATTTATTTTTAAAACTGAAGTTTTAAAATTTTATAGCATTAGATGTATCACCTCTTCAAAAGCTAATTATTAAAAATACATTTAGTTTGAGTCTCTAAAACTTATGACCAATCTAGATAGCATATTAAAAAACAGAGACATTACTTTGCCAAGAAAGGTCCGTCTACTCAAGGCTGTGGTTTTTCCTGTGGTCATGTATGAATGCGAGAGTTGGACTGTGAAGAAAGCTGAGTGCCGAAGAATTGATGCTTTTGAACTGTGGTGTTTAAGAATACTCTTGAGAGTTCCCTGGACTGCAAGAAGATCCAACCAGTCCATTCTAAAGGAGATCAGCCCTGGGTGTTCATTGGAAGGACTGATGCTAAAGCTGAAACTCCATTACTTTGGCCACCTCATGCAAAGAGTTGACTCATTGGAAAAGACTCTGATGCTGGGAGGGATTGGGGACAGGAGGAGAAGGGGACGACAGAGGATGACATGGCTTGATGGCATCACCAACTCGATGGACATGAGTTTGAGTGAACTCCAGGAGTTGGTGATGGACAGGGAGGCCTGGCGTGCTGTGATTCGTGGGGTCACAGAGTCGGACACGACTGAGCAACTGAACCGAACTGGAAGCTACTCAGAAGAACTGTAGGTGCATTTTCCTATTATTGGGAAGTAAGAGTTCACTCTAAACCTTTTAAAAAAATAATTCCACTTTTATACTGTAAAATGCTCTATATTCTCAAAGCACCAAAGCATCTGCTCTTTCATCTGATCCTTGTAATAACTGTGAAGAAGCCGGGCAGGGATGTAATCTCTGCTCCATAAACAGGTGAGGACTTGAGGCTCAGAGAGCTTGGGGGACATAGCCACATGGCTGCTAAGTGCCAACTCCATTTATTCAAACTGGTCCTGGCTCCTAGATCCAGGATGAGGGCTTCATAACTTTTGGGTTGTATCTGGTGATGACACAAATAGAAAAAATGACCCCTCTGTTACACATTGGAGACAAAGAAACTTCAAAAAATCTCAATCAGGTCTGCTTCATCACAGAAGAAAATGAATGATAGCTTTCATCCTTTGTTTTGGGCTGAATCCTGTCACCTCAAATTTTATATATAGAAGCCCCAACCTTCCCCTATGCATAGTATCTCAGAATGTGATAACATATTGAGACAGGGTCTTTAAAGAGATAATAAAGTTAAAATGCAGTCATATAGGCTGCTAATGTAATCTGACTGATGTCCTCATAGAAAGATTAGGAGACACAGGCACACACAGAGGAAAGACCACATGAGGACACAGAGAGAAGATGGCGTCTCCAAGCCAAGAAGAGAGACCTCAGAGGAAACCACCCTACCGACACTGTGACCTCAGACTTGCAGTCTCCAAGGCTGTGAAGTAGTACATTTACGTTGTTTAAGTCACCTATTCTTTGGTGCTTTGTATTGCAGCTCTAGCAAACCAATGAACCCTGCAGGTTTATATTTCTAGAAAGTACTTTCTCTACTGTTAAAAGAGTCTAAACCTAAAAGGGTCAATCAGACAGTGATTGAGTTTGCCTTCACCAACATTTTCAGAGAAGCAACTACATGGTCAAGAAAATGTGATTTGGAAGCACCTTCTCCCAGATGTAGAGTTTTCTTTTCAAATGAATGAATTTTATTCTATTAGAGTGAAAAGCTTTTTTACTTAGGCTAATGTTCCCAGTGTTACAGCTCTGAACCATGCATTGATAACTGATGCATACACTTTTAAAAAATTGACAATCTGATAGATTGTTCACCTAAGAGGACCAAGCATATGCAGAAATAATGTTAAAAGATACTCAGCTGGATGAGGAATCAGGATATGTATTTCCTTATGTTTTCTGCAGAGGTGACCTGAACCAGTGGTAGGGCTGAAACATAAGAGCAACTGAAGCTTTGCCACCTGATGAACTTGGGCGATGACCCAACATGGCTATCAATTAAAGAAGGAGCAGTGTTCTCAGACTCGATACAAAACACAGTACCTAGGGCAGCACCCAGCCTCTCTGCTTCCTGGTCCCCCTGTGTGACCTTGTGCTTAGTCGCTCAGTAGTGTCCAACTCTTTGTGACCCTAGGGACTGTAGCCTGCCCAGCTCCTCTGCCCATGGGGATTCTCCAGGCAAGAATACTGGAGTGGGTTGCCATTCCTTTCTCCAGGGGATCTTCCCAACCCAGGGATCAAACCCAGCTCTCCCACATTGAAGGTGGATTCTTTACCATCTGAGCCACCAGGGAAGCCCCCTGTGATCTTGGTGGCTTAGTCACTAAGTCGTGTTTGATTCTTCTGAGCCCATAAACTGTAGCCCACAAGGCTTTCTGTCTCTGGGATTTACCAGGAAAGAATACTAGAGTGGGTTGTCATTTCTTTCTCTGTAACCTTATGTGTGACCAAATCTCTTCATCAATGATGTGGATAAAAAACAACCATCAAGAGGATTAAGTGAAATAATACATGTGAGAACTATGTAAAACAAATGTAAGGAACAATACGAACATAACTTAGTGATATTGTTAAACTAGGTGCAAGATTATAGACCACAATCATAAGATTTCTAATTTTATGACCCATTTCTGTTTTTGTATGTCTGTTAAACTTGATTTGAAGCACATACTGAAAAAACAAGTTTCTAATTCTGTAGTGTCTGCAGCAAACTAGCAAAACAACGAGTTACATACATCAGTTCCATCTTCCTTCCAAGGAGTCTTAGTTTCCTTATCTGTAAAATGATGATGATGAACTCTGCTATTAAATATTTGGACCTACCTAAAATTCCCTGGTCTATTTTCTCATTACTCAATTTTGAAAAATATAAAATGATAACACATTTTTTAAATGAAGACTGACACATAGGTGAGGACACGTCCTTTGATGTGGAATGTGTAAGGTCAAAGGAACAAATGTTTATGAAATTCCTGACTTCTTTGTGACTACTTATTCAAGGAATCACAAATGATCATCAGGTCTTGGGGCGAAGTTATGACTGGGAGACAGTCTAGTACAGAGGTCCCCAACCTTTTTAGCACCAGGGACCAGTTTTGTGGAATACAGTTTTCCCATGGATTGGGTTGGGGGATGGTTCTGGGATAATTCAAGTGCATTACATTTATTGTGCTCTTTATTTCTGTTTTGGGGCAATCTTAGGATATTTCACCTCAACTTTTGGGTTAAAGTTCACGCTCCTATGAAAATCCAGTGCTGCCACTGATCTGACAGGAGACAGAGCTCAGGGGATATGCAAGCAATGGGAAAAAGCTATAAACACTGATGAAGCTTCGCTTGCTCACCAGCCACTTACCTCCTACAGTACTGCCCAGTTCGAACAGGACATAGATCAGTATTGGTCTGTGGCCTAGGGGTTGGGGACCTCTGCTCTGGTAGGTAAAAATGCTCTGCGAGTTTCAGGAATTAAAAATAAAACAGTTCAGTTCAGTTCAGTTCAGTCACTCAGTCGTGTCTGACTCTTTGTGACCCCATGAATCGCAGCACGCCAGGCTTCCCTGTCCATCACCATCTCCCGGAGGTCACCCAGACTCACGTCCATCGAGTCAGTGATGCCATCCAGCCATCTCATCCTTGGTCGTCCCCTTCTCCTCCTGCCCCCAATCCCTCCCAGCATCAGAGTCTTTTCCAATGAGTCAACTCTTCGCATGAGGTGGCCAAAGTACTGGAGTTTCAGCTTTAGCATCATTCCCTCCACAGAAATCCCAGGGCTGATCTCCTTCAGAATGGACTGGTTGGATCTCTTTGCAGTCCAAGGGACTCTCAAGAGTCTTCTCCAACACCACAGTTCAAAAGCATCAGTTCTTCGGCACTCAGCCTTCTTCACAGTCCAACTCTCACATCCATACATGACTGCTGGAAAAACCATAGCCTTGACTAGACGGACCTTAGTCAGCAAAGTAATGTCTCTGCTTTTGAATATACTATCTAGGTTGGTCATACCTTTTCTTCTAAGGAGTAAGCGTTTTTTAATTTCATGGCTGCAGTCACCATCTGCAGTGATTTTGGAGACCCAAAAAATAAAGTCTGACACTGTTTCCACTGTTTCCCCATTTATTTCCCATGAAGTGATGGGACCGGATACCATGATCTTCGTTTTCTGAATGTTGAGCTTTAAGCCAACTTTTTCACTCTCCTCTTTCACTTTCAAGAGGCTTTTGAGTTCCTCTTCACTTTCTGCCATAAGGGTGGTGTCATCTGCATATCTGAGGTGATTGATATTTCTCCCGGCAATCTTGATTCCAGCTTATGCTTCATCCAGCCCAGCATTTCACAAGATGTACTTTGCATATAAGTTAAATAAGCAGAGTGGCAATATACACCCTTGACGTACTTCTTTCTCAGTTTGGAACCAGTCTGTTGTTCCTTGTCCAGTTCTAACTGTTGCTTCTTGACCTGCATACAGATTTCTCAGGAGGTAAGTAAGGCGGTCTGGTATTCCCATCTCTTGAAGAATTTTCCACAGTATATATAACAAAAATACTGTTAGATACTTGGAATATGTTTTTAAGAGATATTGTTTTTAAGAGATATTAAAATGTCACCCAAGTAAATTTATTCTTTACAAGTGAAAAATCTGGGAAATGCAAAGTATGTTTTTAAGAGATATTAAAATATTACACAAGTAAATTTATTCTTTACAAGTAAAAAATCTGGAAAATCCAAAGTATGTTTTTAAGAGATATTAAAATATTACACAAGTAAATTTATTCTTTACTAATGAAAAATCTGGGAAATGCAAAGCATGAAGTATGAAGAAGTAAAAATGTACCTATAATTTAATGATCAGAGATTTAGTTTCAATGGGGAAGCCTCACCACACACAGTTAGAAGCCTCATCCCACCTCAAGCCATGCATCTCAAGCAGCAAGAGCACCAGACCATCATTCCCTCCTTCCATCCTTCCATCAGTTCTCACCGTGTTCCAGAAAGAATTACAGGCAGCTGCATGACGATGACTAAGTTCCTTAAATCAAACCTCAGTGCAGGCATTCTTGCCATTTCTGCTTGTTCCTCTTGTCATAACCACAGAAACCCAAGGTCATGAAGTCAGCAAAGCAAAAAATATCAAAAGAGGAACATTTTGACTGGGACCAGGGGACCAAAATGACCAGGGATAACATCATGGAAATAGCTATCCTAAAAAAAAAAAAATCAACTATATGTGACAGCCATCATATAGGCACCCTAAAACTTTTCTTTAAATACACTTACTGTCTCTTAGAAGGCAGGATGATAGTTCTTAAAAAAATTAGTCTGCTATCCTACTCATTTGCTAGAAAATTAACAAATTTCTTTCCTTTACTCTTTGAAACTTATCTTCATTATTCTCATTCAGCATAGAAAACAAAGACCAAATTTTTCAGTACAAAACCACATGACCTGAGTGTTACCCATCGAGCCCCTTCCTCACACCATGCACCGTGCTTAGTGCTTCACACGCCTCATCTCTGAGAAAGTGCTCTGTAAACCTTCAGGCACCATTCAGACTACAGTGTGAAGGTATTGTGAGTTCTTGATTTGTCCTGATGACAATTTCATTCTCTGTAAGCTAGAGAAAGCAGGGGGGGCAAATGCACCTAATTTGAAACAACAAAGAATTAGAGAGAAAGTGACAGTATCAGGTAGGAGTTTTATTTACAGATCAGAACACAGAAGAGACCTACACCTTTCTCTGGAAGATTTTCCTAGAATCAAAATACTCCAAGTTTTTTTCCCTTAAACTCTCAAATTTCCTGCATATTCTTTGACAGAACTTGTATCACAAATGTGCTGAGCACCAATCAGAATGAATATGAAAGGTCTGCAAAATGGGTGTCCTGTGCTCTGTGAGAATCTGAACCCAGAGTCTAAATGTGTGCCAAGTCCAATCCAAAATCTCTCTCAGGTGCATGTGCATGCACACATCCTCACCCCATCCCCACTGCTTCTGCAGAGTCCCAGCAGACCTGTCTTCCACCTGCAACCTGTTAAGATCCATTCATGAAGCTTTGTCTCTGGAGGCTTATGATTGAAAAGGACACGGAGAGCTTGTTACCTGACCCCTGCTACCAAACTGTGAGGAGTGAACTGTGGAGATAAATTTTAATTACAACTCCCCGCAGTGGGCTCACCTGTTCTGCTGTTTCAGTGAGGGCAGCGGCCTTGGCCCTGCCCAGTTGTTGCACCATCTTGTAAAACAGGCTGTCTCTATTTTGCAGCAAAACATATGGCTCATCATATTCTTCCAGTCTTCCTGAATCGAAAACCTGTTAAGCAGCAGAAAGAAACCTGTTAGTACACGATGTTTCACAGTAACTTATTATAACTCCAACAATATTTCAGAAAGGGGCAGGACAGGGAGAATATAGAGAATCTATTTGGGTGGTAAGACTGGCTGGTATTTAAATAGCTTGATTACCTAGTTTACTAGTAGATCAAGGCCTAACCCAATGTTTTACTATTATAATGTTATAGGAATAGAAGAAAATCACAGTTTTAGACTATGATTACAGGCACTTAGCAATCTATATCATTTACTATTCTGCCAAAGGCATTTGGCATCGTTATGATTAGTGACTATTTTTAGCTTTCAGACTCTGAGATTTGAGGGTGGTTTATACAGACATTCGGAGCTGGGAAATTTCTTAATTCAAGAAAATCAAACTCAGTTTATCTAAAAAGTACAGTGGTATCATATAAATCAGACAACAGTGACCTGACAGCAAATTAACTGTCAAGTTGGTTTAAAAACACTGAGCAAAACTTGGGAAAAAAGTAAATGCTTCCAGATTATGTCACCTCTTTGGGGCTGAATCCCTTGTCAGTGAGGTTAAAGTGCTTCTTAAAGTTGGTTTTGGTTGTAGTTTATTATCCTGAGAGTGAAAGCCTGACAAAAAGGAGTTGCTACATAAGCACGTTTAGTATAATCGCTCTGCACAGAAGAAATATCTAGAAATCCAATTTTCTCTTTGAGTAAGACTAAAGAAGCAATTTTTCCAGTAGTCATGTATGCATGTGAGAGTGGACTATAAAGAAAGCTGAGCGCAGAAGGATTGATGCTTTTGAACTGTGGTGTTGGAGAAGACTCTTGAGAGTCCCTTGGACTGCAAGGAGATCCAACCAGTCCATCCTAAGGGAGATCAGTCCTGGGTGTTCACTGGAAGGACTGATGTTGAAGCTGAAACTCCAGTACTTTGGCTACCTGATGTGATGAGCTGACTCATTTGAAAAGACCCTGATGCTGAGAAAGATTAAGGGCAGGAGGAGTAGGGGACGACAGAGGATGAGATGGTTGGATGGCATCACTGACTCAATGGACATGAGTTTGGGTAAATTCCAGGAGTTGGTGAGGGACAGAGAGGCCTGGCGTGCTGTGGTTCATGGGGTCGCAAAGAGTCAGACACAACTGAGCGACTGAACTGAACTGAAGACTTTGTACTAGCTTTATATATAAATTAGACAAATATGCCCATAAGCATAAATATTTCTCCTGCTTTCTACTGCAATTTTTATTATACTCAGGCTCAAACTATTTACTGTGTACCTCTTATATATTCACAGAAAAATAAAACAAATCTGATTTAGCTTTCAGGATTAATAAAGAGTTAAGTAACACATAGGCAAAACACATTTGAGGAACACAAGAAATATTTTCATTAATTTATGAATTATTCAGCAAATATTTATTGCACATTTAATTGCATTCCTGTCACTATGCTAGATGCTGTGGAAGAGCCAAACACAAGTAAGTCACAGCCCCTGCCTTCAGGGAGCCTGTACTGAGAGGAGAGAGAGAGAAGGAAATCCTCAAATGTCTACAATGCAAGAGAAAAAAAAAAAAAAAACACACACACAAAAAGGAGTTTAGTAACAGAAAAGATGACTTCTGTCAGAGATTCTGAGTATGAGCTTCAAGGAGGAGATTGGGCAATGAACTGGGCCTCGAAGAATGG
Source organism: Cephalophus harveyi (assembly GCA_006410635.1). Taxonomy (NCBI): domain Eukaryota; kingdom Metazoa; phylum Chordata; class Mammalia; order Artiodactyla; family Bovidae; genus Cephalophus; species Cephalophus harveyi. Next base: position 145,650 of record SJYT01059898.1, on the reverse strand, counting down.
ATAGACGTGAACAGGCAGAAGTGGCGGGGCGGGTGGGTGGACAATGGTCATTCCAGACACAGGGAATAACCTAGGTCAAGAGGGCTGGAGGTGAGACTGGCATCTCCTTAAGTGCAGGGTATGCAGTCTCCCTTGTTTGGAGTTGCACCTCAGGCCCCTGGCATTGTACATGACAGGTAACAGGCACTTAATACATGCTCATTGGAAGTTAAATGAAAAGGAAACTAAATTCAGGGCATGAGAGTTTAGTTTCAATGGGGACGTTTCAATGGGGAATGAGTTAAGTTTCAATGACCACCCAATCCTGTAATCTGTCAAAACTATAGAATGAGATCAGGGGGTTTGGAGAATGGGTCTAGCTGGCATGGGGAATAGCTAAGGATTAGGGATTTGGACCTGGAGGACCACATGATCCAGACTGATGACTGTGGCCAAGAGGGAGAGTGAGAGGGGAAATGAGGGAGGGACAAAGGAGGGTTGAGGATTGAAACTCATTTACATCAAATATTGGAATAAAAGAAAGAAAAAGGACAGTCAGAAAGGAGGGCGAGTCAAAAGGAGCAAGAGTTTAGTGCAGCTCAGACTCATGTCAGGCCACGAGAGCTGAGATGGGACCCAGACTGAAAAATGTCAGGAACACAATTTTACCAACTTAGCCTTTACATTTACTGCTTTGATCAAAGATTCTAGATATTTCAGAACAAATTGACATAAACAACTATAATTTTTTTTCTTTGTGTAAAGAAAAAATAGGTATAGTTTTAACTTTTTATTTTAAAACCCTTTAATCTTAAAATTAAAAGTCTCCTGTAATCTCCAGGTATATCTCCACTCTTCCTGTAACTCAAGTTAAACTGTAAACTAAACCACACATTCAATTTGGTGTGATAAGAATCCCTAAACTCTCAACCCCAATGAATACCAACCTCAAATTGCTTGTCACTCTCTAGTAGGTTAGGAAAAATACATTATATTATCTGAGTCAGTTATATAAGCGCAACAAAGATGTGTTTGTCTGGCTTCTGTATCTGCTAATATTCCAGCTAGTTGTCCTAGACTTTAAAACTTAAATGGACCCAATGCAAGATAATTTAACTCATTTTCATTGGTAGGATGCCTTCAATGACAATGGAGTGGCTGCAGGGAGAGGTAGAGGGCAAGGACAGGGTGAAAGAAAAACCTGAAAAAGGGCTTGATACAGGTAAAGTTCACAGCATCATTCACTTACTGTGGAAGAAGGATGCTTTGGGGAACAGTATGGAAATACAATGCTGAGAGATAAGAATTAACAAAGTGACAGGTAAAGAGTAGAAGGAAAAGGTTACTTTTCCAATTAGCATTCAAGAACACAAAATGAGTGACTAAAGATGCTCCGTGCTAAACATCTCTGGATTCTAAGAGTCACTGTTCTCCAGTCTTGGACTGTCACCTGGTCCCTCACAAACTCTGCAGGAGAAGCCTGCTTCCTACTGAGATGTTCTTGTCCTGTGATCAGCTGCACTGCTTGGAGCCTAGAGCATCCCTTTGGTTGGCAATCCCCTACTCCTGTCATCTGCCTCCGCAGAGCTCACTTCTGTGCATGTTCAGCATGGGAGAGTGAGGCTACAGGCACTGCCTCAGTGCTGACAGTCTGGTATCTATTCAGTGTCCCCACTGATGATCCCACCTGACAATGCATGGGGAGGAGGGTGGGAAGTGATTTTCTAGAAACTGTCCAAGAAGTCAAAAGCTCCATTATATCATTGGACATAAGGAATTTGAGGTATTACTGAGCATTTATTCCTGATTATTACCTGTTTAGTATGGACCATCAAAATCACTGGTTAACTCCATCTGCTGCCTCTTATGCATTGTGCAGGCCTTCTTTATCTATTTACTTCATCACTAATCAGCATCAATTGTATACTCTGGAGTCTTGTGATGACTAGTAGCTATATAGTGGGTGAAATAAGCTTGTTTACCCAGACGAGGTTAGCCTGAAAATATCTTGTTTTCTTTTGGGCTTATTTGCTACCAAAGGTTTTTCCTTTGAGGGATGATTTCCTTGTCATTTAATAAACCACAACCTAAAAATCTATTGAAACTCAGCAAGGAACAGAGCGGAAGAACAAAGAGAGAGAGAGAATAGAAAGAAAAAGAAAATGAAGGGAGGAAGAAATGGAGGAGATAAAGCTAAGGAAGGAAATATTAAATTACAAAGGAAGAAAGAGCCAATCAAACCTGAAAGACAGTCAGTACACAGATATCCAGAGACCAAAGTTTGGAGCTTGCTGTGTCTGAAATGCCTGGCTACATTGTATAAGAGACTTGCTAGTAAAAAAAAGAGAGAGAGAGAGACTTGCTAGTTGTTCATCTACAGTCACTCAGTATCCATCTGCCTTTCTTTCTACACTTTCATGTGTGATGCCCAAGTTGTCTCTGCAAATCACATTTCAGAAGCTCTTTGGCCTGCTGGCCCTTTGTGAAGTTCTGCCAGTAGGGGGCACTAGAGGGAGGAGGAAGGTGGGAAGCAGAGCAAATGGTCTCTCTGCTTTCTGCTACTTCTGCAGCAAAACCCCAGCTTCTATTAGCACATGGAGAACTAGCCTCATCATGCTCACTCATAAGTATGACCAATAGCTAGACCATGATCTCCCCTTGGAGGCCTCAGCACTGACTCATAAGGCTTCTTCTCTGAGTCCTTAGGTCTGGAGATCTGTCCTAGGACATAGTCATGGCTTCCTAAAATTATTACCTCAGTGATTCATTTTTCCAGTCCTCCAATTCTTATGTAACAAATTTTCTTTATTAAATCCTTTCTGTTTAAATACTTTTTCTCATTATGCCTTTTCTCCTCATTGACTCCCTTCTGACAGCACATATTGTGAATGTCCCAATAACAGGGAAATTCTGCAAGTTCACCTAACAACTGCCTGGCAGTCTAATGAAATGCTGTTTTTATTAAGGGAATACAAAAATGCTGAAAGAACTGTGACACAGTAAAAATGACTTTGTTGCACCACTCTGAAATCTGAAGTCTCATTGTGAGTTTGGAATATTTTTATGGTTGGATACCTTAAAAAAACAGCAATTCAAAGAAACTTTTAAATGGAAATAGGAAATTACTGAATGTATTATTTAATAGCACATTCTGAAACTACACTTAAGTACTTGAGTTATTGTCAAGGATGAGAGGAAAAAATAAGAATTAATTAATTAGAAGTCTTAATCAAGTTTTACAAGGAAGAATAAATTTTAAAATTGAAGGTAAATGGAAACAATGGAAATCCCACAGATGAGAGCCTTACCATTATCCTGTCACTGTCAATAATGGTGCTCAACCTGTGTGCGATGGTTAGCACAGTACACTGTGCAAATTTCTCACGGATCTTTTTTTGTATTAACTCATCAGTGCTGGAATCAAAGAATTGCATTTAGTTAAGTAACGACAGATAAAGCAGACTTAAGACTTAAAAATATCACATGATATTTTTATGTTTTTAAATATCAATACTTAAGATATAATCCTGCTCTTGAAAAACTAAGTATAAAAAGTCTTTATTGTTGTTGTTTAGTTGCTAAATTGTGTCTAACTCTTTTGCAACCTCATGGACTATACCCCACCAGGCTCTTCTGTCCATGGGATTTCCCAGGCAAGAATACTGGAGTGAGTTGCCATTTCCTGCTCCAGGAAATCTTCACAACCCAGGGGAAAGTCTACGTGGAAACTTACTATTTTTCATAAAACAATGGAAAGTTGTATTCCTGCCAAATTGCTTGAAACTATCAGAAGGTGGATTTACAAATCTAGCTCTCTCAGGATGCCTCATAACAACATTATTACCACATTTTGGTTTCTTCCTCTGTTTTTTGGAATTAATGTTATCAGGAGATGTCTTTGGGGCAAATAGAGCACATAAAAAACATTTCTCAATCACTAAATATTTCCCATTTACCATATTTAAAATTTAGATTCCAAGTTTCATGAATCTCAGCTCCATACCTTGGATCCACATATGCTGTGGCTTCATCAATAATCAATATCTGATTTTTCCTGAGAATAGCCCTGGCAAGGCACACCAGTTGTTTTTGCCCAACACTTAAGTTCGATCCAGATTCTACTAATTCAGTATCCATTTTATCAGGAAGCTCTTCGATGATTTCTTTAAGTTGTACCTGTGCATATAGAAAGAAGAATGACATTTTCTTAAACAACTACTGAAGTAGGCAAGCCTCTTAGACATTAGAGCTTTGATGTCCTCAGGACTTATGTATCTTACATGTACAGCCAGGTGATGGGGAGAGTTCTTTCCAAAGAGTGTTCACTGAGGAAGATGGTGGAGTCAACTCAGGACAAAAAGGTCTCAGTGTCCCCCACACCTATTTAAGGATTAATTGAGAAAGTCTCTCAAAAAACTAAGCTATTTCTCTCAGTATGATTTGAATAGAAAAGTTAAAAGGATGGATGAGTTAAATTTCCCAAAAATAGATTTTGCAAAGGAATTACCACATTAAAGTCAATAAATTAAAAACACATATATATATTGAGTGTAGGAAGTATGGTTCTCTAAATATATAATCTTATCAGCACCATGTTGCAAGGTCCAAATGTCCAAAAAAAAACAAAATAAATTCAAACAATGGCAAATTGTACCTCATAGATCAATAAAACTAGAGCTATTTTGGTGATGATTCTTTCTCATGTTTAATTCCATAATTGTGAACAAGTCAAGTGCATTTTCTTCAATGTTATAATTTTGAAAAGTTTTTTTTTTCTTAAACTGTAATTTATTTACTATATTACTTTAGTTTCAGGTATACAGCAAAGTGAATCAGTTTATATATATGTATATATATTTTTTTCCTTCAGATTATTTTCCACTGTAACTTACCATCAGCCAGTTCAGTTTAGTCACTCAGCAATGTTTCACTCTTTGCCACCCCATGGACCGCAGTGCACCAGGCTTCCATCATCAGTGTCCATTACCAACTCCCTGAGCTTGCTCAAACTCATGTTATCAAGTTGGTGATGCCATCCAACCATCTCATCCTCTGTTGTCTCCTTCTCCTCCTGCCTTCAATCTTTCCCAACATCAGGGTCTTTTCAAATGAGTCAGTTCTTTGCATCAGGTAGCCAAAGGATTGGAGTTTCAGCTTCAGCATCAGTCCTTCCAATGGATATTCAGGACTGATTTCCTTTAGGATGGACTGGTTGGATCTCCTTGCAGTCTAAGGGACTCTCAAGAGTCTTCTCCAACACCACAGTTCAAAAGCATCGGTTCTTCGGGGCTCAGCTTTCTTTATGGTCCAACTCTCACATCCATACATGACTGCTGGAAAAACCATAGCTTTGACTAGACAGATCTTTGTCAGCAAAGTAATGTCTCTGCTTTTTAATACGCCATCTAGGTTGGTCATAGCTTTTCTTCCAAGGAGCAAGAGTCTTTTAATTTCATGGCTGCACTCACCATCTGCAGTGATTTTGGAGCCCCAAAAATAAGGTCTCTCACTGTTTCCATTGTTTCCACATCTATTTGTCATGAAGTGATGGGACTGGATGCCATGATCTTCGTTTTCTGAATGTTGAGTTTTAAGCCAGCTTTTTCTCTCTCTTTCACTTTCATCAAGAGGTGCTTTAGTTCTTCTTCACTTTCTGCCATAAGGGTGGTGTCATCTGCATATCTGAGGTTATTGATATTTCTCCTGGCAATCTCAATTCCAGCTTGTGCTTCATCCAGCCCAACACCTCACATAATGTACTCGGCATGTAAGTAAATTAGCAAGGTGACAATATACAGTCTTGACATACTCCTTTCCCAATTTGGAACCAGTCCATTGTTCTATGTCTGGGTCTATCTGTTCCTTCTTGACCTGCATACAAATTTCTCAGGAGGCAGGTTGGGTGGTCTGGTATCACCACCTCTTTAAGAATTTTCCAGTTTGTTGTGATCCACACAATCAAGGGCTCTGGCATAGTCAGTAAAGCAAAGGCAGACATTTTTCTGGAACTCTCTTGCTTTTTCAATGATCCAACAGATGTTGGCAATTTAATCTGTGTTTCCTCTGCCTTTTCTAAATCCAGCTTGAACATCTGGAAGTTCACAGTCCACTTACTGTTGAAGCCTGGCTTGGAGAATTTTGAGCATTACTTTGCTAGCATGTAAGATGACTGCAGCTGTAAAGTAGTTTGGACATTCTTTGGCATTGCCTTTCTTTGGGATTGGAATGAAAACTGACCTTTTCCAGTCCTGTGGCCACTACTGAGTTTTCCGAATTTGTTGGCATATTGAGTACAACACTTTAACAGCATCATCTTTTAGGATCTGAAATAGCTCACCTGGAATTCCATCACTTCCACTACCTTTGTTTATAGTGATGCTTCCTAAGACCCACTTGACTTCGCAGTGTGATTTCCGTGTATTGCTTCTGAAATTAACCCTATTATTTTAGTGATATATCTTAAAGTGAGAAATTATCCCATCATTGTGTTCCTCTGGGAATTATTTCTTTATGTCCTTTGTAAATAATGTTTACCGATCTTCACTGGAAAACATGTAAATCTCATAAAGAAGTAATTCCTATAGGAACACAATGATAAGATATGGACTATGAGGCAAGTGGCTGCAATGAAAATTATCAAATGGAAGTCAGCTTAATCACCCCCACCCCTGCCACCTCATTACAAGGAAGAGACCTTACTGAATATTCTATGAAACATATTCCATAAATCTAAACTCAAGTGATAGGACTGATCAAGAGTGTAACACAGGCAACACTTTCTTACTTTTCCTTCTGAGTTGACTTTGGTAATCCTTGTAAATGCAAATTGGTCTTTCCTAAGACTGACGTCATGACTATGAGGAAATAACCTCAAACCTACTGGTGACTCAGATGATATCTCATCACTAATCTGGTTTTTACTTTCCTTCAAGTTATCTACATATGTCTGACAAGGAATAGGCTGTTGTGAGGTGAAAATGTTTTCCAGAACACGTGGTTTTCTGAGACTCTAACTTCATTTATGGATCAGGGATGGTTATGACAATGCTACAAATAAGAAGCCCTTTTGTAGTGTAATCATATAATCAGGTTATAATTATTTGAATGGAAAAAAGACAAAAGAGACAGTAGATAATAACTAGGAGTTACAACTGGAGAATCTGAAAACATATCAGATGATAGTGTAATGCAGCGAAGTGAAGTGAAAGTCGCTCAGTCATATCCAACTATTTGAGACCCCGTGGACTACAGTCCATGGAATTCTCCAGGCCAGAATACTGGAGTGGGTAAACTTTTCCTTCTCCAGGGTATCTTCCCAACTCGGAGATCGATCCCAGGTCTCCCACACTGCAGGTGGATTCTTTACCAGCTGAGCCACAAGAGAAGCTCAAGAATACTGGAGTGGGTACCCTATCACTTCTCCAGCAGATCTTCCAGACCCAGGAATCCAACTGGGGTCTCCTGCATTGCAGTCAGATTCTTTATCAACTGAGCTATCAGGGAAGCCAAATAGTGTAATATTACTTTAAATTTCTTGAGTGAGATATTAGTATAACGTTATTAGGAACATGAGGAGAATGTTCTTGTTTTTAAAAAGTGCATGTTTGCGTATTTAGGATGAGTTGCAACTTTAAAAAACGTTTCTGCAACTTACTTTCAAACAGTTCAGCAAAATATAAATGATAGAAGAGAGAAAGCAAATACAGAAAAAAAAATCAACAACTGGTGAATTTTGGTGAAGTTATATATGTGTTCATCATACCATTCCTTGCATGTTCCTGTGATGTGAAAGTTTTAAAACAGAAAATTGGGACCTTGAACTTAGACAGCCTAGGCATAAGTCCTGCCTGGTCTGCCAACTGGGCAATTTCCTGAGCTTAATCTATCTTAGCTTCCTAAACTCTAACTAAGACTATAATATTGTAATGAAGTGTCTTCCTCCTAACATTGTTAGAGTATAATGTGAGTCAGTATGTGCAGAATCTATAGCAGAGGTTGATATGCAGAGATCAACAGACATTGCCCATTGTTAATAATGCTGTCAGCTATCCTCTCCTCATGTTCTACCTTATTCTCCCTGCATGTTTCAGTACTGAGACTTTATTATACACACATTGGTGGTTTGCTTTTCACCTTCTCTATAAGAAGATAAACTCCAAAAGGATAGAGACTTTGTCTCTTCTGGTAACTGTGATAGCCCCAGAATCTGCAACACTGTCTATCCAAAAAACTCTCAATACACACTTGTTGGAAGTATGAACGAAGCGACAAGTGCATCTTATCTTGTGACATAACCTATTTCTATAAGATAGGAAATAAATTCATACATAATTTTATATAATACTATTTTCTCATTAAATATCGTTGTAAAAGAAATATATTCCTTATAACAACAATTAACTGGCCCCAAGATATCATAATATCCAACTTTAAAAGTGAAAGAGGAGAGTGAAAAAGTTGGCTTAAAGCTCAACATTCAGAAAACGAAGATCATGGCATCTGGTCCCATCACTTCATGGGAAATAGATGGGGAAACAGTGGAAACAGTGCCAGACTTTATTTTTGGGGGCTCCAAAATCATTGCAGATGGTGACTGCAGCCATGAAATTAGAAGACCCTTACTCCTTGGAAGAAAAGTTATGTCCAACCTAGATAGCATTTTCAAAAGCAGAGACATTACTTTGCCGACTAAGGTCTGTTTAGTCAAGGCTATGGTTTTTCCTGTGGTCATGTATGGATGTGAGAGTTGGACTGTGAAGAAGGCTGATCACCGAAGAATTGATGCTTTTGAACTGTGGTGTTGGAGAAGACTCTTGAGAGTCCCTTGGACTGCAAGGAGATCCAACCAGTCCATTCTGAAGGAGATCAACCCTGGGATTTCTTTGGAAGGAATGATGCTAAAGCTGAAACTCCAGTACTTTGGCCACCTCATGAGAAGAGTTGACTCATTGGAAAAGACTCTGATGCTGGGAGGGATTGGGGGCAGGAGGAGAAGGGGACGACCGAGGATGAGATGGCTGGATGGCATCACTGACTCGATGGATGTGAGTCTGAGTGAACTCCGAGAGATGGTGATGAACAGGGAGGCCTGGCGTGCTGCGATTCATGGGGTCGCAAAGAGTCGGACACGACTGAGCGACTGAACTGAACTGAACTTTAAACTATGGAGACCTTTTTTTTTAAAGTTGATGATTTGAGAAAAACAGAGAAAATAGCACTATTTGAAATTACATATCTTGTATAGAATAGTTCAGATCATTTTTGAGCTTGGGAAAATAATAAACTACAGCAAAACTGAAAATAATAAGCTGAACTTATAGGACACCTCAGTTCTATCATCATAAACACTTTCAAATAACCTAGTAAATAAACCATCTTTCTCAACCAGGTGCCAACATCCCTCACAGAAGGTTAACACAGATGTAAGATGGTTTCCACATTTTGTGAAACCTTACTTCTCAAAATGAAAGGCTGGTGTGGGCTGGAAAGAGACAGTGAAATGCAATCAGCAAATGGGGAAGAGCTATTACCAGAGCCGAGCCAGCAGTAAATGAAGTAAAGGGGGAGCTTGTTCACATAAATACTAGGCCCTGGGAAATGGGCCTGTGACCTGTCTCCATAGCAAGGCTGAACCGCGTGCACAGGTTGCTAAAGCCCGGATTTCTGTATCTTGGCTTCCTGTGTGATGAGACATACTTGTATTTTAAGAGAGATACTATCAACGGTTCACATAACTGGATGTTTTCTGCACAGTTTTGACATGACATATTATATTCTTAATTGTAAACTCCTGGATCAAAACTGTTTTGTTTTTTCAGCGGAAGCAACACATTGCTGATTCATTTCCAGAGTTTTATCTACTCTGCTCTTTTAATCTTTGAGTGATAAAGTGCTTCATCTTTAAACACTGCTCGATATAGTTGTAGAGCTGCTGTTGTTTTTTTAGGTGCTCTAATTGGTACTAGCTTCTAATGAACATTCTTCAGTGTATAGTAAGTTGGCTATTTTTCAGAAATTGAAAAACATACTTTTAACACATTTTGAAAAATAACCAAGATGAGAGGGACAACATCCATAGGGCTATCTCCCTTATGGACATCCGTCTCTAACAGGAAAGAATGAGGAGGCAGAAATAGAGGACTTCAAAAAAATTTTTAAAGCATCTTTTCCTTTTAGTTAAAGTTCTTAAAGAGTAAAATGGGTGCCCTCTTACTCTCAGGTCAACTGGATTAGTTTTGATTGACAGTTTCACTTTGGCTTTATTTATAAAGCAATGACTGAGGTTTTTAATCCACCTAAAAACTGACCTCATTGCTTAAACTGAGAAATCATCCCATCATGGTGTTCCTCTAGGAATTACTTCTTTATCAGATTTAAATGTTTTCCAGTGAAGATCGGTAAGCAATATATACAAAGGACATAAAGAAATAATTCCCAGAGGAACACAGTGATGGGATGATTTCTCACTTTAAGATATATCACTAAAATAATAGGGTTAATTTCAGAAGCAATACATGGAAACCACACACTTCACTTTGTGACATAAACTCATATTTATTTCTGTTTATGGAAAGTTCCAAATGTAGTCTAAATAAATGTGGATCTTAGTATCATGTACCAGTCATCATTTTAGAATTCAGAGGCTACTAAATTTTATTTTAATTTTAGCTCCTTCAGGTGAATTAACACGTTTTAGGGCCAAGTTCTAAGAGAGTTTTTAACAGGATTTGTCTCCAACTAACATTTCTTTTCTGTCCATGGATAATGTTTTCTAAAATTTTAAAGTAATTTTTCTGAGAATCTCTGAAGAGAGATCTCAAGCTCAGAAATAAGTAGGAATATACCAGGGCTTCCAGTTTAAAATGTGTCCCAATTTCACCAGTAAATGCATCCTATGACCTCGAGAGCAGTCTATCATCTTACCTTTATTTACACTTGGTGGTTTATTGTTCCCACCTCTTTTCTTCTAGAATTTCACTGTAGAAAGACTTGCAAACTTAAATGAAATCAGAGGCCCACTGTTTTCCAATTAGGATAAGGTGAAGTAACCAGCTTGATTTAGGAAAATAAAATTCCCACAATTGCTGGAAAGCAGGGTGGGTGTGTAAAGATACAACGCTGACAACGTTCAGAAACCAGGATTATTGGCAGGAAATTGTCAGACCTCCAAATCTGCTGACTCACAGTCAAAGATCCTCTATGAATTACACGTCTCAGCGCTATCCATGGAAAGGCGACACCAAAAGATAAAAACACTGATTCAAAACAACAATGTGAGCAATTCTTTCTGGTATTTTTGACCAAAAAAAAATTTTTTTAAGAAATAAGATACAATTCTCTAAAATGAGAGAAAATAAATATCAGTGCCTATTTGTGCAACACATACTTTTTCAAAGCAAAAGACCTGGCTAGGTGTTTTCTATGAGAGCCTAGAAGTCTGTCTATTATTTAGAAGTCTAGGTAGAGTTTCTGTCATCAGTACCTTAGAATAAATTTGCAAAGCTAGGGAAAATGCACAAAAATAATTAATATTAAAATTTAAAAAAGAGCATCTTAACAGTCAAAATCTTTTTCATGCAAGACTGAGGAGATTCAAAGTAGTGGGCCAAAGAGAAACATGACACAAATAATAGAAAATCCTCTAGAAATGAACTTAGTACAAAGCCTCTCTTAGTACAATCTCTCAGCTCCAGAGTTCTGTTACCAGCATATGCTCTGCGGCATTGAATGATGCAACTGCTAATAAATAATTATCACTTTTCAAATGTATAATATATCTTTAATAAACTCTTTCTTATGAAATTTCACACCATGTTCCTGGCATGATCTCACTTATTTTTCTGTTAATAATGAAAAACAACTGATATCTCCACATAGTAGATGCTTTCTAAGATCAGAGGAATAAAATGAATGTTGCAAATTAAGGTATTTAATTCACTAGGTCACTAGTAGAATTTAAACACATAATTTTACCTTCTAGTTTAGTGTTCTACTAAGGGCAAGAAATGTAATGTATCTAATTGCTTTGGGTTCTAGGGAAAAAGGTAAAATGGAAACATGATGCATTATACTGTTGGTTTTCATATTTACTCATTTCATCATACACACATTTTAAGTACACCCATGTCATCAATGTTCTCCTAGGGAGGTAAATGAAGTCAACTAAACTGTTAAGCACCCTTAATTACCTACAATGCTTTTAAATGTACACACACGTTAGATATTGATGCTAACAAGTTTATCATATTTAATAAATTACCTCTTCTAAGACATTCCATAGTTCCTCATCTGTATGCTTATTAAAGGGATCCAGATTTTCCCTCATTGTTCCAGTGAACACAATAGGATCCTAAATACAACAAAATAGAGAATGTTATTACTGCAGTCTCTTTTCATTTCATTCCAATTTTTAGAGAACAGATTTAAAATTAAAAAAAAAGAAACACAAAGTTTACTACAATCATTAATAATAAGGTTGCAAATCAGTTCAATTCAGTTCAATCACTCAGTCATGTCCAACTCTTTGTGACCCCATGGACTGCTGCAAAACACCAGGCTGCCCTGCCCTTCAGTAACTCCCAGAGTTCACTCAAACTCATGTCCATTGAGTCAGTGATGCCATCCAACCATTTCATCCTCTGTTCTCCCCTTCTCTTCCCACCTTCAATCTTTCCCAGCATCAGGGTCTTTTCAGATGAGTCAGTTCTTCACATCAGGTGGCCAAAGGATTGGAGTTTCAGCTTCAGCATCAGTCATTCCAATGAATATCCAGAACTGATTTCCTTTAGGAGGGACTGGTTGGATCTCCTTGCAGTCCAAGGGACTCTCAAGAGTCCTCTCCAACACCACAGTTCAAAGGCATCAATTCTTCTGTGTTCAGTTTTCTTTATACTCCAACTTTCACATCTATACATAACTACTAGAAAAACCATAGCTTTGACTAGATGGACCTTTGTTGGCAAAGTCATGTCTTTGCTTTTTATTTATTTATTTTTTTTAATGTCACAATGATGTATGTTTCTTTTTTTTTTAATTTTTACTTTATTTTACTTTATAGTACCATATTGGCTTTGCCATACATTGACACGAATCCACCACGGGTGTATATGAGCTCCCAATCCTGAATCCCCCTCCCACATCCCACCCCATATCCTCTCTCTGGATCATCCCTGTGCACCAGTCCCAAGCATCCTGTATCCTGTATCAAACATAGGCTGGTGCTTCGTTCTTACATGATAGTATACATGTTTCAATGCCATTCTCCCAAATCATCCCACCCTCTCCCTCTCCCTCAGAGTCCAAAAGTCTGTTCTATACATCTGTGTCTCTTTTGCTGTCTCGCATACAGGGTCATCATTGCCATCTTTCTAAATTCCATATATATGTGTCAGTATACTGTATTGGTGTTTTTCTTTCTGGCTTACTTCACTCTGTATAATAGGTTCCAGTTTCATCCATCTCATTAGAACTGATTCAAATGAATTCTTTTTAATGGCTGAGTAATACTCCATTGTGTATATGTACCACAGCTTTCTTATCCATTCATCTGCTGATGGACATCTAGGTTGTTTCCATGTCCTGGCTATTATAAACAGTGCTGCAATGAACATTGGGGTACATGTGTCTCTTTCAATTCTGGTTTCCTCGGTGTGTATGCCCAGCAGTGGGATTGCTGGGTCATAAGGCAGTTCTATTTGCAGTTTTTTAAGGAATCTCCACACTGTTCTCCATAGTGGCTGTACTAGTTTGCATTCCCACCAGCAGTGTAAGAGGGTTCCCTTTTCTCCACACCCTCTCCAGCATTTATTGCTTGTAGACTTTTGGATCGCAGCCATTCTGACTGGTGTGAAATGGTATCTCATTGTGGTCTTGATTTGCATTTCTCTGATAATGAGTGATGTTGAGCATCTTTTCATGTGTTTGTTAGCCATCCGTATGTCTTCTTTGGAGAAATGTCTGTTTAGTTCTTTGGCCCATTTTTTGATTGGGTCATTTATTTTTCTGGAATTGAGCTGCATAAGTTGCTTGTATATTTTTGAGATTAGTTGTTTGTCAGTTGCTTCATTTGCTATTGTTTTCTCCCATTCAGAAGGCTGTCTTTTTACCTTGCTTATAGTTTCCTTTGTTGTGCAGAAGCTTTTAATTTTAATTAGATCCCATTTGTTTATTTTTGCTTTTATTTCCAGTATTCTGGGAGGTGGATCATAGAGGATCCTGCTGTGATTTATGTCGGAAAGTGTTTTGCCTATGTTCTCCTCTAGGAGTTTTATAGTTTCTGGTCTTACGTTTAGATCTTTAATCCATTTTGAGTTTATTTTTGTGTGTGGTGTTAGAAAGTGATCTAGTTTCATTCTTCTACAAGTGGTTGACCAGTTTTCCCAGCACCACTTGTTAAAGAGATTGTCTTTACTCCATTGTATATTCTTGCCTCCTTTGTCGAAGATAAGGTGTCCATAGGTGTGTGGATTTATCTCTGGGCTTTCTATTTTGTTCCATTGATCTATATTTCTGTCTTTGTGCCAGTACCATACTGTCTTGATGACTGTGGCTTTGTAGTAGAGCTTGAAGCCAGGCAGGTTGATTCCTCCAGTTCCATTCTTCTTTCTCAAGATTGCTTTGGCTATTTGAGGTTTTTTTGTATTTCCATACAAATCTTGAAATTATTTGTTCTAGTTCTGTGAAAAATACCGCTGGTAGCTTGATAGGGATTGCATTGAATCTATAGATTGCTTTGCGTAGTATACTCATTTTCACTATATTGATTCTTCCGATCCATGAACACGGTATATTTCTCCATCTATTAGTGTCCTCTTTGATTTCTTTCATCAGTGTTTTATAGTTTTCCATATATAGGTCTTTAGTTTCTTTAGGTAGATATATTCCTAAGTATTTTATTCTTTTCATTGCAATGATGGATGGAATTGTTTCCTTAATTTCTTTTTCTACTTTCTCATTATTAGTGTATAGGAATGCAAGGGATTTCTGTGTGTTGATTTTATATCCTGCAACTTTACTATATTCATTGATTAGCTCTAGTAATTTTCTGGTGGAGTCTTTAGGATTTTCTATGTAGAGGATCATGTCATCTGCAAACAGTGAGAGTTTTACTTTTTCTTTTCCAATTTGGATTCCTTTTATTTCTTTTTCTGCCCTGATTGCTGTGGCCAAAACTTCCAGAACTATGTTGAATAGTAGCAGTGAAAGTGGGCACCCTTGTCTTTGGTTTTTAATATGCTGTCTAGGTTGGTCATATCTTTTCTTCCAAGGAGCAAGTGTCTTTTAATTTCATGGCTGTAATTACCATTTGCAGTGATTCTGGAGCCCCCAAAAATAAAATCGCTCACTGTTTCCATTGTTTCCCCATCTGTTTGTCATGAAGTGATAGGATCGGATGTCATGATCTTGGTTTTCTGAATGTTGAGATTTAAGCCAACTTTTTCACTCTCCTTTTTCACTTTCATCAAGAGGTGCTTTAGCTCTTCTTTGCTTTCTGCCATAAGGGTAATGTCATCTGCATATCTGAGGTTATTGATATTTCTCCCAGCAATCTTGATTCCAGCTTGTGCTTCATCCAGCCCGGCATTTTTCATGATATACTCTGCATATAAGTTAAATAAGCAGGGTGACAATATATAACCTTGACATACTCCTTTCCTTATTTGGAACCAATCTGTTGTTCCATGTCCAGTTCTAACTGTTGCTTCTTGACCTGCATACAGATTTCTCAAGAGACAAGTAAAGTGGTCTGGTATTCCCATTTCTTTAAGAATTTACCAGAGTTTGTTGTGATCCACATAATGAAAGGTTTTGGCATAGTCAATAAAGCAGAAATAGATGTTTTTCTGGAACTCTTTTGCTTTTTCAATGACCCAACAGATGCTGGCAATTTGATCTCTTGTTCCTCTGCCTTTTCTAAATCCAGCTTGAACATCTAGAATTTCACAGTTCACTTACTGTCGAAGCCTGGCTTGGAAAATTTTGAGCATTACTTTGCTCATGTGTGATATGAGTGCAATTGTGCAGTAATATGAACATTCTTTGGCATTGCATTTCTTTGAGATTAGAACGATAACTGACCTTTTCAGTCCTGCGGCCACTGTTGAGTTTTCCAAATTTGTTGGCATATTGAGTGCAACACTCTAACAGCATCACCTTTTAGGATTTGAAACAGCTCAACTGGAATTCCATTCATCACCTCCACTAACTTCGTTCATAGTGATGCTTCCTCAGGTCCACTTAACTTCACACTAACATGTATGATTCTAGGTGGGTGATCACAGCATCATGATTATTTGGTTCATGAAGATCTTTTTTGTATGGTTCTTCTGTGTATTCTTGCCACCTCTTATTAATATCTTCTGCTTCTGTTAGGTCCATACCATTTCTGTCCTTTATTGTGCCCATCTTTGCATGAAATGTTCCCTCGGTATCTCTAATTTTCTTGAAGAGATCTCTAGTCTTTCCCATTCTATTGTTTTCCTCTATTTCTCTGCACTGATCACTGAGGAAGGCTTTCTTATCTTTCCTTGCTGAGACTGAGCAACTGAAACTAAAAATTAAATTTAAGCATTTCCCATTGCAATAAGGGTACCCACTTACATCTATACTGCCAGTTTAAAAGGATATATTGGGAGATTATGCATGTTCATTTAGCTGTAGTAGATGGAAGAACATAGTTTATAGTTTATAGTAAATAAGAGTATTTCCCTTTGTTTGACATGCCAAATATATATCTCAAAATCAGTAGAATTTTCATCAAAGCTTATTTAATAAAAAGAATTATCTATTAAAACATGAACTGTAGATCTGACTGTAAAAGTGCTCACAGTAGACACATATGCAAGAGCAGATAAGGATCAAAGTGATAACAACAGATATTATTATTACAGCACCCACCTCTAGGCAATGAAGTAAATAAACTAATCTTATAAATAAGCATTATAAAGATGTTTACAGGCAGAACACTTCAGTGTAGAGATTTAGGTTAGAACATAAAAACTTCTTATAAATATACACTAAATTTATTGGTCTAAGTATATTCTTTCTGAAGGTACACAATTAAATCTCATTTAATGAGAATTAGACAGTTAGAGGAGCCTAGTGTGCTACAGGTCACAAAGTGTTGGACATAACAGCTGAACAACAACAATAAGAGTTAGCTGGCACAGCAGAGTCAGGAAAATAAATGTTCTTTGTCAATATAATGTTTTAAATGGAGTACTAGCTTCAAACCTGTTTTTCATCATGGCATAAAGTTGATACTTTTAAAATGTAACCCTTCACATCATATTTAGTAGTAATTTTTCCCTTGTTACTACTGTAAGTTCATATTAGACATGTGACACAAAAATTGCCACTCTGAATCAGAGCATTTAGTGTAGCAAATCGATAATCCCTCAACACAACTGCAAGCCTGAAAACCTCAGTCTTACTGGACCTTTTCATATGCTCCTGGAAGATAAGACTTTCATTATCTTACAAAGAATCTCTGCCCACCAACCTGATGCTTAAAACAGCCTGGGACCCAGACAAAAATCATTCAAGTGGTTATAAATGGGGCAGATACAGAACAACATTTAATGCTTTGAGTCCTAAACCAGGAAAGTGCCCTCCACTAATGTTTATGAAGCGTAACTACAGCTGCTGCTTCCTTGAGTCCTAAAAGCTCTGTCCTCATTTCTAATCTGAGAACCTTTAAGGTGCAGCTCATCTCCCTGTTTTAAGAATAAGGACCCAGAGTTGTTTTAAAATCTTAGTGTGCTTCTTTTTTTTTTTTTTTTTTTTGTAATCCTGTAGCCTCTAAACAAGTTCAACCCCTGGCTCAGGAAGATCCCTGGAGGAGAAAATGGCACTCCAGTATTCTTGCCTGGAGAATCCCATGGACAGAGGAGCCTGACAGGCTACAGTCCATGGGGTCACAAAGAGTCAGACACAACTGAAGAGACTTAGCAGCAGCAGCCTCTAATTGAACTGATCATCATCCATATTCAGAAGAAAGAATATTGCTTGCCAGCAAAAGAAATGAATATAAGTCCTGTAAAGTTCTCTTTTGGTAGCTCCAGGGAACAGTTCAAAGGGACTTAACAAAGACTTCTGACTGCATTGGTCTAGAGTCTAGTAATAGAACATCCACCTCTTCTGAGTTTTGTTTTCAATGAGGAAAAAAAGGGAAAGAAATCCAGGTAATTTGGGATGTCTTAGAGAGAGACAGCTCTGTTTTACCTCTTTCAACCTACTATAGAAAGCTCAGGAAATAGAAATACCAAAAGAGCAGAGTGGGCTATTTAAAAAGAATACTAACTTTTGCCTTGATTTTTCAAAAACCTATTACATATAAAAATGAATCCGTTTAATCATAATAAACAGATCTGTGCTGATCTGTGCCAACCCTTGGTCTGTAATCATAAACACTCAATTTGCAAGGCATCTCTCTTCAACTGAAAATATTTTCTTTGTGCCAACAGCATAAGGGTCTCTAGGTGCAGAGAGTCATCCAAAGAAGTTTTGAAATCCATTTTTTCAGATTCTTTTAGATAAGCAGCTACTCCTTGAATGTAACCACTCCATGGTGTTCTTTCTGGGGAACATAACTACTTCACATCCTAAGCATAAAGGATGCACACACTTCAGCTCCCTGTTGTTTAAGGAAAGTACCTAGGAAGTGCTTTCAGTTTTTACTTATTCCTGAAATTTTGAACACAAATTTAGGAGTACTTTCTTAAGAATATAGTATTTGTTTCTGAAAGCTTCCTGCCACCCTCCATGACTCCAGGACTGATGCTCTAAGACACCATTTCCCTGCCTCTGGCTCCTATGCAGGTCCTTGGTGCTATCACATCTCTCCCAGTTCTGACTTGCTCACAGTGGGGTCAACAGTGATGGGGATGAGCCTAGTGGGGAGAGAGAGAGAAAAAGAAATGATCCCAGAAGCTCGCTGCTGCTCCCAGGATGACAGGGAGCAGGGAGCCAGGGAAGATGGTGTGGGCCTGGCTAACCTGAGTGGGGCAACTCACAGAAACAACCTTGGGCTCCCCCTCTGCAGAATCTCCTCTCAGCTTCCTAGGTTCCCTAAATCAGGGTGTTGAGACACAAGCATCACTGCTTCCTACTCCTTTGGGGAAAGGGGATGTAAGCTTTTTACACTCAGACAAGTAACTTTAAGTAATCAAGTCAACAGACTTTTCCATCTCTGTGGTCAGCAAGACATTGTAAAGAGAAAAGACTCTTGGCTGGGGAGGGCTAAGATTTTAAGTATCTTCTGACATTTTGTTAGCCCGTGACACATAGTGAATAAACTTGTTTCTAAACTGATACTGTTCAAGTGAAGGACATAGCACTAGGAGAAATATCTTCCTGTTTTGATCTATACTTATTCATTTTTGTTACATTTTAGAGAATTGCCAAAATATTTCCTGAAAATTATACTTCTTTAAGAAGCAGAACAAAGGAAAACAGAATCAGAGACCAAGAAGAAATGGTTAATTCAACTTTCCACCATCACAGCAGCCAGATATTGGTTTTATATGAAGCATTCCATACACAGACCTATTAAGTCCTCACAATAGCTCACGGAGTTGGTACTTGTTGGCTACCTTGTAAGGGAGAGAAAATTGAGATGCACAGAGATGGAATTCCATATCCCATATTCTTCTTCACTATTCTCTACTGCTTGCCTGCTTGTTGCTGTTGTTGTTCAGTCACTAAGTTGTGTCTGACTCTTTGCGACCCTATAGACTGCAGCACACCAGGCTTCCAAGTCCTTCACTATCTCCCAGAGTTTGCTCAAACTCATGTCCATTGGGTCAATGATGCCATCCAACCATCTCATCCTCTGTCACCCGCTTCTCCTCCTTCCTACAATCTTTCCCAGCATCAGGGTCTTTTCTAAAGAGTCAGTTCTTTACATCAAGTGGCCAAAGTATTGGAGCTTCAATTTCAGTATTGGTCCTTCCAGTGAATATTCAGAGTTTATTTCCTTCAGGATTGACTGGCTTGATCTCCTTGAAGAGACTCTCAAGCATCTTCTCCAATACCACAGTTTGAAAGCATCAAATCTTCGGCACTCATCCTTCTTTATGGTCCAACTCTCACATCCGTGCATGACTACTAGAAAAACCATAGCTTTGTCTATACAGACCTTTGTCAGCAAAGTGATGTCTCTGCTTTTTAATACGCTGTCTGGGTTTGTCATAGTTTTTCTTCCAAGGAGCAAGTGTCTTTTAATTTCATGGCTGCAGCCACTATCTGCAATGATTTGCATGAAAAGGACATCTTTTTTTGGTGTTAGTTCTAGAAGGTCTTGTAGGTCTAGATAGAACCATTCAACTTCACCTTCTTCAGCATTAGTTGTTGGGGCATAGACTTGGATTACTGTGATGTAGAATGGTTTGCCTTGGAAACAAACCAAGATCATTCTGTCATTTTTGAGACTGCACACAAGTACTGCATTTCAGACTCTTGTTGATTATGAAGGCTACTCCATTTCTTCTAAGAGATTCTTGCCCACAGTAGTAGAAATAATGGTCATCTGAATTAAATTCACCTATTCCTATCCATTTTAGTTCACTGATTTCTAAAATTTCGATGTTCACTCTTGCCATCTCCTGTTTGACCACTTCCAATTTACCTTGATTCATGAATCTAACATTCCAGGTTCCTATGCAATATTGTTCTTTACAGCATCAGGCTTTACTTTTACCACCAGACACATCCACAACTGGGTGTTGCTTCCACTCTGGTTCAGCCTCTTTATTCCTTCTGGAGCTATTTCTCCATTCTTCTCCAGTAGCATATTGGAAACCTACTGGCCTGAGGGGTTCATCTTTCAGTATCATATCTTTTTTCCTTTTCATACTGTTCATTGGGTTCTCAACACAAGAATGCTGAAGTGATTTTCTTGCCTCATTAAATTTTTTTATTAATCACTCATTTATTAAAGTCTCCCCAAAGCATCCATACACTGTAATTGTTAAAGCCCCACAGTTTCACAAAAAGCCCTGCAGGGAGATAATCACCTTTAAAAAGTTAACTTTATTTCCCATAGCAAAATTCCATCAGTAAGACACAACCTGTGTTTCCCTATAGAATCCTCTCCAGTGCTAAATCATTTATCATGTTGTTCTCAGAATTGTGTGTTATCAGTGGATCAGATTGTGGCATCTGGCAAAATTTTGAGTCTAGAAATCTATCTGGATAATTTATTAAATCACGTACACACAAACCAAAAGAACAAACAACAAAACTTGGTTTCTGATTAAAGTATCTGTTGAAAATACCTATTGTTAAAAATATGCTCTACTGAGGGGGAAAATATTAACCCTTTCATTCATTTTTAAAATCAATCCAATTAAAAGCAATTAAACTTAGATACTGGATGAAAAGAACATGTGAGTATGTTCTGATGTACATACTTGAGGTATGATTGACATTTTCTTCCTTAAATCATGAAGTCCAATTTCGGTTGTCAAGATCTTATCAATCCAAACTCTACCTTCAGGCTCTGACAGTCTAAAGAGGACAGCAATGAAAGAACTTTTTCCAGCTCCTGTTCTTCCCACGATGCCAACCTGTGAAGAGATCCAGGAGGGATGAGGAACTAACAATATGCAACAAACCTGGGAGAAAACCTGGTGGTTGAAGATGAATTTTAAAAGCTCTATATCGAATATAGTCTATACATTTTTCAACCATGGCACTATTGACATTTTTGTTTAAATACTTCATTCTTATGGGATGGGAGGCTGTCCTGCGTATTGTAAGATGTTTAGCAGTAACCATGGACTCTACCCTCTAGAGGCCAGAAGCACCCATAAACTGTCAACCAAAAATGTCAGACATTGACACATGTCTTTGGGTTGAGATCCCCGGTCCAAAGAAGAGTTAAAAATAACAGAATCTATTAGCAACAAAAAATCAGAGGTTGCCTAAGTGTTCCACAAGAAATAAATCTTTAGTTTTCATTTTTACTGTCTGCATATTTTGAACCTTGAGAATTTTATGGATAATTTCATAGAGATATCAACAAATCAAATCATAACTGTTACATATAAATAAATATACATTTTCCCAGAGGTCTATTATTTAAAAGGGCTTATTCTCTGGGCTTCCCAGGTAGCACTGGCAGTAAAGAACCTGCTTGTCAATGCAGGAGATGTCAACAATGTAGGTTCAATCCCTAGGTTGGAAAGATTCCCTGGAGTACGAAATGGAAACCCACTCCAGTATTCTGGAGAATCCCATGGACAGAGGAGAATGGCAAGCTAAAGTCTATAGGGTCGCAAAGAGTCAGACACAACTGAGCGACTAAGCACACACACATTCCCTAGTAGAGAAACTAAATCACTTCAAGGTATTAAATGCCTTGGTTATGTTCTGTCTTGAAAAGAATTATTTTAAAATTGTAAAATACTCATCTCAGTGTCTTAAGAGACAGTAGCCAGTAGGCAAAACACATATAATAAAATCAACAACAACATAAACAACATTTGCTGTTTACATGGAACCTTTCATCTGAACAGTTCAAAAGGCATTTTACAAACCAATTAATACTTATAGTTAAACCTTGGAAAGATATATGTCAAGGATCAGCCTGGTTATTTAAAACAAAAGCATAAAGAAATTAGTACATTAAAAATAAGATCAAAGAATCACAATAATGCAGGTAAAATGTTGGTTAGGAATGAAACTGTATTATAAAAGTTGGCTTTTCACTGTGTGCTATAACCATGTATGCAGAGCACTACATAAAGTAGCCTAGTGGATCCTAAGACGGCAGAGGAATAGGATGGGGAGACCACTTTCGCCCCCACAAATTCATCAAAAGAACATTTCAACACTGAGTAAATTCTACAAAACAACTTCTGAATGCTGGCAGAGGACATCAGGCACCCAGAAAAGCAGATCATTGTCTTCAAAAACAGGTAGGAAAAATATAAAAGATGAAAAACAAGACAAAGGAGGTAGGGAGGGAGCTCCATCCCGGGAAGGGAGTCCCATCCCAGGAAGGGAGTCTTAAAAACAGAGCGGTTTCCAAACACCAGGAAACTCTTGCTGCCAAGTCTGTGGTGAGCCTTGGAAGCACAGAGGGCAAAATAACAGGGAAGAAAAATAAATAAATAATTAAAAAACAACAGATTACGAGCCCAATGGTAACTCCCCCAGTGGAGAAGCAGCGCAGACACCTGCATCCGCCACTAGCAAGTGGGGGCTGGGCAGGGAGGCGTGGGCTGCAGTGATTTTTAAGAATTGGGCCAGAATGCCCCAACTGTAACCAGAGCAAACTAACTTGGGCTAGCATACCAGACTGTGGGATAGCTCCCATGTGAAAAGCTCTAACATAAGACACCACCAGGACCGCACACAGAACAAAGGATGGAACAGAAATAGCCGGCTGCAGACGATCCTCTGCCAGTGACAGGCAGCCAGAGCTGGAAGGGCTGGAAGGGGGCAATCGCAGCCCCAGAGAGACTTTACCTTCCAAACTGCAAGCAGGCTTCTTTGCTAACTAAGACTTCTTGGGGTTCTGGACAGTCACCATCTGCCTGACAAGGGGTGCCAGCGGTACACCCAGAAAACTGAGCAGCAGGGAAAGGTGATAAGTCACAGCGACCATGCTCACCAAACACCTGAGCTACTTGGACCTGGGAAGGACACAAAACGCAGGCCCAACTGAATCTGCGCCTCTGAGGGCTACCTGAGAGCCGAGCCTGAGTGGCTTAGACCAGGGAGATGCATGCAGCCTAGGCCCAGCCTCAGAAGGTTCCAAGCAAGGGAAAAACAACAAATAACACACAAGGGGATCCCCATAAGGATAACTGCAGATCTTTTGATAGAAACTCTTCACTTCAGGCCAGGAGGGAATGGCAAGACATACTTAAAGTGATGAAAGAAAATAACCTACAGCCCAGATTACTGTACCCATCAAGGATCTCATTCAAATATGAAGGAGAAATCAAAAGCTTTACAGACAACCAAAAGCTGAGAGAATTCAGGACCACCAAACCAACTCTCCAACAAATGCTAAAGGATCTTCTCTAGACAGGAAACACAAAAAGTGAGTATAAACTCAAACCAAAAACAATAAAGTAAATGGCAATGGGATCACACTTATCAATAATTACCTTAAACGTAAATGGGTTGAATGCCCCAACAAAAAGGCAAAGACTGGCTGCATGGATACAAAAACAAGACCCCGATATATACTGCCTACAAGAGACCCACCTCAAAACCCAGGGGACACATACAGACTGAAAGTGAAGGGCTGGAAAAAGATATTCCATGCAAATAGAGACCAAAAGAAAGCAGGAGTAGCAATACTCATATCAGATAAAATAGACTTTAAAACAAAGGCTGTGAAAAGAGACGAAGAAGGACACTACATAATGATTAAAGGATCAATCCAAGAAGAAGATATAACAATTATAAATATATATGCAACCAACATAGGAGCACCGCAATATGTAAGACAAATGTTAACAAGTATGAAAGGGGAAATTAACAATAACACAATAATAGTGGGAGACTTTAATACCCCACTCACACCTATGGACAGATCAACTAAACAGAAAATTAACAAAGAAACGCAAACTTTAAATGATACAATAGACCAGTTAGACCTAGTTGATATCTATAGGACATTTCACCACAAAACAATGAATTTCACCTTTTTCTCAAGTGCTCACGGAAGCTTCTCCAGGATAGATCACATCCTGGGCCATAAATCTAACCTTGATAAATTCAAAAAATTTGAAATCATTCCACGCATCTTTTCTGACCATAATGCAGTAAGATTAGATCTCAATTATAGGAGAAAAACTATTAAAATTTCCAACATATGGAGGCTGAACAACACGCTGCTGAATAACCAACAAATCACAAAAGAAATCAAAATATGCGTAGAAATGAATGAAAATGAAAACACAACAACCCAAAACCTGTGGGACACTATAAAAGCAGTGCTAAGAGGAAAGTTCATAGCGATACAGGCATACCTCAAGAAACAAGAAAAAATTCAAATAGATAACCTAACTCTATACCTAAAGCAACTAGAAAAGGAAGAAATGGAGAAGCCCAGAGTTAGTAGAAGGAAAGAAATCTTAAAAATTAGGGCAGAAATAAATGCAAAAGAAACAAAAGAGACCATAGCAAGAATTAACAAAGCCAAAAGCTGGTTCTTTGAAAGGATAAATAAAATTGACAAACCATTAGCCAGACTCATCAAGAAACAAAGGGAGAAAAACCAAATCAATAAAATTAGAAAGGAAAATGTAGAGATCACAACAGAAACACAGAAATACAAAGGATCATAAGAGACTACTATCTGCAATTATATGCCAATAAAATGGACAACGTGGAAGAAATGGACAAATTCTTAGACAAGAACAACTTTCCAAAACTGAACCAGGAAGAAATAGAAAATCTTAACAGACCCATCACAAGCACGGAAATGGAAACTGTAATTAGAAATCTTCCAGCAAACAAAAGCCCAAGTCCAGACAGCTTCACAGCTGAATTCTACCAAAAAATTTAGAGAAGAGCTAACACCTATCCTACTCAAACTCTTCCAGAAAATTGCAGAGGAAGGTAAACTTCCTGTATTTTTCACAGAACTAGAACAAATAATTTCAAGATTTGTATGGAAATACAAAAAACCTCGAATAGCCAAGGCAATCTTGAGAAAGAAGAATGGAACTGGAGGAATCAAGCTGCCTGACTTCAGGCTCTACTACAAAGTCACAGTCATCAAGACAGTATGGTGCTGGCACAAAACAGAAAAATAGATCAATGGAACAAAATAGAAAGCCCAGAGATAAGTCCACACAACTGTGGACACCTTATCTTTGAAAAGGAGGCAAGAATATACAATGGATTAAAGACAATCTCTTTAACAAGTGGTGCTGGGAAAATGGGTCAACCACTTGTAAAAGAATGAAACTAGATCACTTTATAACACCATACACAAAAATAAACTCAAAATGGATTAAAAATCTAAATGTAAGACCAGAAACTATAAAACTCCTAGAGGAGAACATAGGCAAAACACTCTCCGACATAAATCACAGCAGGATCCTCTATGATCCACCTCCCAGAATACTGGAAATAAAAGCAAAAATAAACAAATGGGATCTAATTAAAATTAAAGGCTTCTGCACAACAAAGGAAACTATATGCAAGGTGAAAAGACAGCCTTCAGAATGAGAGAAAACAATAGCAAATGAAGCAACTGACAAACAACTAATCTCAAAAATATACAAGCAACTTATACAGCTCAATTCCAGAAAAATAAATGACCCAATCAAAAAATGGGCCAAAGAACTAAATAGACATTTCTCCAAAGAAGACATACGGATGGCTAACAAACACATGAAAAGAGCTCAATGTCACTCATTATCAGAGAAATGCAAATCAAGACCACAGTGAAGTACCATTTTACACCAGTCAGAATGGCTGTGATCCAAATGTCTACAGGCAATAAATGCTGGAGAGGATGTGGAGAAAAGGGAACGCTCTTACACTGTTGGTGGGAATGCAAACTAGTACAGCCACTATGGAGAACAGTGTGGAGATTCCTTAAAAAACTGCAAATAGAACTGCCTTATGACCCAGCAATCCCACTGCTAGGCATACACAGCGAAGAAACCAGAATTTAAAGAGACACGTGTACCCCAATGCAGCACTGTTTATATTAGCCAGGACATGGAAACAACCTAGATGTCCATCAGCAGATGAATGGATAGGAAAGCTGTGGTATATATACACAATGAAGTATTACTCAGCCATTAAAAAGAATACATTTGAATGAGTTCTAATGAGGTGGATGAAACTGGAGCTGATTATACAGAGTGAAGTAAGCCAGAAAGAAAAACACCAATACATTATACTACACATATATATGGAATTTAGAAAGATGGTAATGATAACCCTGTATGCGAGACAGCAAAAGAGACACAGATGTATAGAACGGACTTTTGGACTCTAAGGGAGAGGGAGAAGGTGGGATGATTTGGGAGAATGGCATTGAACCATGTATACTATCATGTAAGAAATGAATCACCAGTCTATGTTCAATACAGGATACAGGATGCTTGGGGCTGGTGCACGGGGATGATCCAGAGAGACGATATAGGGTAGGCGGTGGGAGGGGGGCTCAGGATTGGGAACTCATGTACACCCGTGGTGGATTCATGTCAATGTATGGCAAAAACCAATACAGTATTGTAAAGTAAAATATAGTAAAAATAAAAATTAAAAAATAAAAGTGTGCTTCTGGTACTTCCCTGGGGCCCAGTGCTAATACATCTGCTAATGCAAGGGACATGGGTCAATCCCAGCTCTGGGAACATTCCACATGCTGTGGAACAACTAAACCTGTGTGCCTCAGCCACTGAAACCTGAACATTCTAGAGCTGGTGCTCCACAGCAAGAGAAGCCACTTCAAGGAGAAGCCCATATGCTGCAGCTAGAGAATAGCTCCCACTCTCCACAACTAGAGAAAGTCCATGTGTGGCAAGGAAGACCCAGCATGGCCAAATAATAAATATAGCAAGTGTGTCCATGTCAAAAAAACTTCATGAGGTCTTGTTGAATTAAAAAACAACAACAACTGTGCTTCCAATGCCGGGAGTGTGGGTCTGATATCTGATCAGGGTAATAAGGTCCCACATGATGTGTAGTGTGGTCAAAAAAAAAAAAAAAAATCAGCCTGGCATAATGTTAAGAGCACAGCCTTTGAAACCCAGATTCCATTTCTCCTTCAAAAGCTGTTTGGTTTGGAGTGAATGGATCTCTTTATGCTTCCTTTCCCACATCTACATAACTGGGATGAACAACATGTCTCTCAGGTGCTAATGGGTATTGTGCCGGGAGGGCCAGCTGGCTCTCCTCTCAAGCGACTCCTCTTCTTTCACATTGAACACTTTACTTCTGACTTCTGTGGTCACCACATGCATGGGTTTGTTTCCCACACCAACAAGCAAGTCTCTGCAACAGCAACTGGGCATCCTACAATTAACTCAACTCACACTATCTACCTGGAAGTATCAGATCTCACAGGTTAAGGGTTCAATCCTGTGTAACTGTCCCCTCCACACTTCAGGTGCCAATCACAAATAAAAGGTCCCCAGGCTATCCAGAACTTCTGTTCACCTTGGCTATAAATCAGAGATTTTCATGACCTCCTTTTCCCTGGATTTGGTTATTTGCTGGGGCAGCTCAGAGAACTCAGAGTATTTACTTATGTTTACAAGTTTATTAAAGGATATTATAAAGGGTACAGATATACAACCAAATGAAGAGATACATAGGGTGGGGTTTGGGAGGGTACCCAGTGTAGGGGCTTCTGTTCCTACAGAGTTGGGACAAATCACCCTTCCAGTTCATGGACATGTTCACCCACCTGGAAGTTCTCAAAACCCTGTATTATTGAGATTTTTACTGAGGCTTCCTCATGTAGGCATGATCTATTACTAACTCCATTTCTACCCCCATTATCCTCTCTGGAGGATGGAGAGAGGGGCTAAAAATTATAAGCTTCTAATCATGGCTTGATTTTTCCAATGATCAGCTCTCATCCAGGAGCCATCCAAGAACCAACCCATAGTCATCTCATTAGAACGAAAAACACTTCTATCACTCAGGAAGTTACAAGGGTTTTGGGAATGTGGTGTCAGGAACTGGGGGGAGACCTATATATATGTCATACATACATGATATATGTCACATATATGGCATATATACATTTCCTGTATATACATATGTCATATATATGCCATATAAAATAAAGGATACAGACAAACAGTCAAAACAACTAGATGAAGAGATACATAGGGTGAGGTCTGGGAGGGTCTCCAGTGTAGGAAATATATAATATATCCTATTAATGTCCCAGGCATCAAATGAGTCCATGCCTGTAAAGTAATTGGCATAGTGTAAGAAGAATCCCCAATAAATACCAACATCTGTCACTCTTGTCAAATGACCTGGTCAAGCCATACACATTACAGTTGATTTTTATTTTGTATTTTGTGTGTACTCTCCAAATTCCCTCTCATGAACATATATTACTATCCTAGTGGGGAGACATGCATTTGTCTCCTGGTAAGCCCCGCCCACCAGACCCTACTCCTTTGGGCTTCATCAAGTGCTTAAATTCACCAGGCTCATTTGGATACTCTAAGTTGGTTGGATTCATATTGTGAGGTGATCACTACAGACCTGAAAATGCTACAAAAGATTGTATGAGATGGGAGAATTTCCTGTTAGTCCAGTGGTTGTGATTCCTCGTTTTCAGTGCTGGGGGCCCAAGTTCAATCCTGGCTCAGGGAACTAACATTCTGTGAGCCATGCCAGGGAGCCAGAAAAGAAAGGGAGTACTACCTGAGAGTTAAATGTTACAGCAAATACGATGAATTCTAATTAAAAAAAAAGGGGTCCTAACATTAGGCTTCCTCTGAGCCAGGGGGGTAGCTCTCTCACATTGTACCTCATTTCATCTTCACAGGTTTTAAGAGGAAGATGCTACCATCCCCATGTTCCAAATGCACTTTAAGTTGTAAGGAGGTTGAAGAGCTTGCTCAAGTCATGGGGCAAAACCCCAACCTGGAGCCAGGCTGCCTGCCTTCAGTATCCACCTCTTCACGCCCTTTAAATCCACTTGAGAAAGAAGTCCTCTAGACCCAGAGTCAGGTAACGCTTGACTAAAATAGTTTATTGGTTGAAAAATGTACGTGTTCCAAAATGGTGACAATCTTCCCTCTCCTGGATGATTCAGTCCTAGCCTCATTAAGTGGGTAGAGCAGAGCAAGTGCTCATGGGGAGACATGGCTGGCTGAGGGACCTCGCACCCATGAAGTGGGTGGAGGCAGAAGGACAGACACCCTGGCTTGGAACAGGGAGGGGAGAAGTGCAGGCAGGACTCTTGCTCCATACATTTCTGTCTTGTCTGATTTTCTTTTTGAAATGCATATGTAATCATGGATAGCCTGCCTCATCTTTACTTTTTATTTGTAATTAAAAATAAAGAAACAGTGAGAAAAGGGCAGTAGAAGCTTAGAGCAGCCACAAGAGATGAGCAGAGGGCCACACTCGGGGCTGGGGGCGCTGAGGCCAGATCTGGCACATGAGGCCTTGGTCTCCCCAGCGCCCACTCAGACAGGTTTGGGGTGGTGCTGGGTTCCCCGCATGGCTTCTCCAACCTCCACTTCAAATGCTCTGGGGTTCACAGCCACAGGGCCCATCTGGTTGCTCTTCAGGGGCTCTCTGACTCAGGGATATTCCTGAGTAATTTTGAAAATACCCACGTCACTCTCAGAACCTCCCCTGTCTTTGCTGCCACTGGCATGGGGCTCAGCCACAAAACCCAGGGGCTAAGGGCAGGGTGTGTGACTGCTTTTGGAAAAAGTGGAACTTTTTTGGTGTTTAGTGTCATCTTTCCAGGGTGCTTTCCCAGTCAAATGTCCCACCACCAGCTGTCATGAAGAAACTGGGAGTGATCCTTTGCACTGAGCTGTTGTGAGTGGGTTTCTCTTTGAACTACTATTTGTCTAGCTCCTCTGGAGTTTCAGGTGCATTGTCTCATTGAATCCTCATAGCAGCCCTGAAAAGTAGACAGTGGTACAGAGAAAATATTTTAAATCAGTTTCCCACCATGTCCTCTTGGATCAGAGGTCAAGTGCCAAACCAGATTTTCTGATCTAAACCTAAATTGAACTGTTTCAGTATGCAATGGACGATTGCATGGGGATTTCTGTTATGTTCCAATAGTTCAGAATTTTCTAGTTTTCAAAAAGATTCACTTTGCAAACAAAGGAAATGCTGTTAGACTTCACCTCATAGGAAATTTGTATCTAGGGAAAAACCCATCTTTTTTTGGCTCCCATTTTTGGCTCCATGCCCCAACATATTTGTGCTTGGGAATGACTCACACGTTGGCAAGGAGCCTAGTTCCTCCACTGATGTACTGAAGAAAGATCGCTCCAGGGCCAAGAGGGGGATTGGCCAGCTGACATAGCCTGCGGTCTGGAAGCAGGCACAGAACAATGCTAAGAGCTCTGGGCTCAGCATCCCTGACTTAGGGTCTTATAATCTCAGCCTCCTCCCCTCTCTGGGCCTTACTTTGCTTGGCTCTAAAAGGAAGGAGTGGACTAGGATGCACTCTGACCATACGGTTTATCCAGAAGAAAGGTAAACAAGGTGGAGTGGAATTCCTGTGCCATGGGGATTGCTGGTGTCCATTTTCAGCAAGGTCTCAGAATCAGCCCTGGAAAGAAGACTTAACATTTGCTGTATCCTCTGCTAGTGACTTACTGGTTTGTGCTCTTCTTACACTATTCTGTGGGGTCTTCAAACAAGTTTGTGAAGAATTGTTGTTGTTCAGTTACTAAGTCGTGTCTGACTCTGTGTGATTCCATGGACTGCAGCATGCCAGGCTTCCCTGTCCTTCAGCATCCCCTGGAGTTTGCTCAAACTCATGTCCATTGAATTAGTGATGCCATCCAAATATCTGATCCTCTGTCACCCACTTTTCCTCCTGCTCTCAATCTTTCCCAGCAACAGTATGTTTTCAAAGGGGTCAACTCTGCATCAGGTAGCCAAAGTACTGGAGCTTCAGCATCCTTCCAATGAATATTCAAAGTTGATTTCTTGTAGAATTCACTGGTTTGATCTTCTTGCTGTCCAAGGGACTTTCAAGAGCCTTTTTCTGCTCTACAATTCAAAAGCATCAATTCTTCGGCATTCAGCCTTCTTTATGGTCCAACTCTCATATCTGTACATGACTACTGGAAAAACCGTAGCTTTGACTAGATGGACCTTTATAGGCAAAGTGTTGTCTCTGTTTTTAAATATGCTGTCTAGGTTGGTCATAGCTTTTCTTTGTGAAGAATACTCTTCAGCAATAAAAAGGAACAAGTTATTGATACAGGTAACAACTTGGATGATCTTGTGCTGAGTGGGAAAAAAAAGGTCATTTCAAAAGATTGTATGTTGTGTGAACAAAGAATGCCAGCAGCCACTTCAGTAAACAAAGGATGTCCTGGCCATAAGGACTGAAGCTGCTCCTAGGTATGCCCTGAGGTGAATTCAGGAAGGAGAAAAACAGGATACTGTTCCTAGATAGCTAAGGGGAATGGCAAAGGAATGATTTCTATGAGCCTGGAAACCCACTCCTCTCTTCATGCCTGGAGAATCTCGTGGACAGAGGAGCCTGGCAGGCTACAGTCTATAGGGTCGCAAAGAGTTGGACATGACTGAAGCAATTTAGCACACATACAAACTCTTACATCTTCCCATACATAGAGAAGTGCTAAAATCACCAACTTGAGATGTCTATGCTTTGTGATTAGCAATAATCTCTGATGTTTTACTACATTTTTTTTTTTTTTTTGTTTAACTTTTTTTGTTTTGTTTTCTGGGAAACAAAAAACAAAAAACAAAAAAAAAAAAACAAAAACTTTTATATATCCTGGCCCCTCCCTTATTTCTTCGAAACAGTTCCTCAGAGTTATCTGAGAGGCTGTCTTCCAGGCTATAGTAATATCCTCAAATAAAACATAATTCTCAACATTTAGGTTGGGCATTTTTTCTTTCTTTCTTTTTTTTTTTTTGGTAAACAGCTGTGTTGTTTCATTTATATAACATTCTGGGAATGACAAAATTATAGAGAACTGATTAGTGATTGCTAGAGATTGAGGATGGATCATTGGCCATAAAGGGTTAGCATGAATGAGTTCTCCTGTAGTCATGGAACTACTTGACTTGTATCTTGCCTGTGGTGGGGGTCATACATATCTATATATGCAACGAAATTGCATAGAACTATGTGTGCTGACACACACAGGAGTACATGTAAAACTGGTTAAAGTATATAGCCAATGTATCAATTTCAATTTCCTGGCTTTGTTGTTATATTGTAATTATGTAAGATGTTACCGTTAGGGAAAGCTAGGTGAAGAAGAGGGGATCTCTTTGTACATTTTTTTTTTTTTTTTACAAAAAAAAAAACACAAAAACTTTTATATATCCTGGCCCCTCCCTTATTTCTTCGAAACAGTTCCTCAGAGTTATCTGAGAGGCTGTCTTCCAGGCTATAGTAATATCCTCAAATAAAACATAATTCTCAACATTTAGGTTGGGCATTTTTTCTTTCTTTCTTTTTTTTTTTTTGGTAAACAGCTGTGTTGTTTCATTTATATAACATTCTGGGAATGACAAAATTATAGAGAACTGATTAGTGATTGCTAGAGATTGAGGATGGATCATTGGCCATAAAGGGTTAGCATGAATGAGTTCTCCTGTAGTCATGGAACTACTTGACTTGTATCTTGCCTGTGGTGGGGGTCATACATATCTATATATGCAACGAAATTGCATAGAACTATGTGTGCTGACACACACAGGAGTACATGTAAAACTGGTTAAAGTATATAGCCAATGTATCAATTTCAATTTCCTGGCTTTGTTGTTATATTGTAATTATGTAAGATGTTACCGTTAGGG
The DNA here is from genome assembly GCA_006410635.1 of Cephalophus harveyi. Taxonomy (NCBI): domain Eukaryota; kingdom Metazoa; phylum Chordata; class Mammalia; order Artiodactyla; family Bovidae; genus Cephalophus; species Cephalophus harveyi. The sequence continues at coordinate 112,179 of SJYT01059898.1, read as the reverse complement.
AAAGCTAGGTGAAGAAGAGGGGATCTCTTTGTACATTTTTTTTTTTTTTTGCAATTTTCGGTGGTTCTATTCAGTTCAGTTCAGTTCAGTTCAGTCACTCAGTCGTTTCAGACTCTTTGCAACCCCATGAATTGCAGCACGCCAGGCCTCCCTGTCCATCATCAACTCCCAGAGTTCACTCAAACTCACATCCATTGAGTCGGTGATGACATCCAGCCATGTCATCCTCTGTTGTCCCCTTCTCCTCCTGCCCCCAATCCCTCCCAGCATCAGAGTCTTTTCCAATGAGTCAACTCTTCGTATGAGGTGGCCAAAGTACTGGAACTTCATCTTTAGCGTCATTCCCTCCAAAGAACAACCAGGGCTGATCTCCTTAAGAATGGACTGGTTGGATCTCTTTACAGTCCAAGGGACTCTCAGGAGTCTTCTCCAACACCACAGTTCAAAAGCATCAATTCTTTAGCACTCAGCTTTCTTCACAGTCCAACTCTCCCATCCATACATGACCACTGGAAAAACCATAGCCTTGACTAGACGGACCTTAGTCGGCAAAGTAACATCTCTGCTTTTGAATATGCTATCTATGTTGGTCATAACTTTTCTTCCAAGGAGTAAGTGTCTTTTAATTTCATGGCTGCAGTCAGATGGTTCTCTAATTATGTGCAAATCAAAAGTTTAAAAGAAAGCCTGTGAGGTATTCCTATTCCATTCTATAGATGAAAAACCTGAGGCTCCCTGAGGTCATATAACGCTGAGCAGGAAAGTAAAGATTCGATTCCACTTATCTTTTGACCCGAGTTGCAAGCTTCTTCTCCACCACAGGGCTTTGAGTGTGCAAGGATAGCTGTTCAGAAGTTGGTTCTCCAGTTCCAAGTTATTCTCCACTTCAGAGGTTCCTCTGTGGAGGTTCCTCTGTGGAGGACACACAGAAGTTCCAGTGTCTGATATTGCCAAGAGAGCAGATGAAGTATTCATTTCTCCCACCTGGGAAGTGAAAGCCTGTGATTTAGTCAGCTCATTTGTGGGAGAATTGGGTCGCAAAGAGTCAGACATGACTGAGCAACTTCTCTCTCTCTCTCTTTTGGAGGGGCTCTACCATGTGCTCTTATTATACTTCCTTCCCTCCATCATTAAGGCATTGGTTGAAGGAAGAATGACTGAGTCCCTGCAGTTTCATTGGGCTCAGAAGAGTAAAACACATAAAATGTCTTCACCCACACATGTCCTTTCTTTCCCACCCATCTCACTTCACCTGGCTTTGAACTCAGGCTCAGCTGCCTGACGCTGATAAACCAACATTCTGTTGCAGGAAAGAGTGGGTAATGAGAAGGTGGTCACATCCCAGGTCACGTCTGATTTCCTGGGATGGCTGCCAAGTGTGGGCTCTTGGCTTTGTGTAGGACAGATTTCGAGAGCTAGACATAGTGAAGTGAAAGAAGGTTTATTTAGGGAGAAACACATTCCATAGACAGAATTGGGGCATCTCAGAAGACAAGAGAGGCACCAGGGTATTGGCTGTCCTTTTTTACAGGGGTGGATGCTTTCCTAGGCTAATGAGTAGGAGGAGGATTCCAGCTTTTTGGGACCGGGGTGAGGACTTCCAGGAACTGGGCGACTATCCAATTTTTGATGTTTATAATCAGCCTTGGAACCGTCTTGGCAGTAGTGAGAGTGTTATTTAGTTTGCTGATATGTTACAATGAGCCTATACTGAGGCTCCAGGTTTAATGGAAGTCGGCTTGGACCTCTTTGGTTCTAACCAGCCTATGTTGTGTCCTTGGCCTATGTCATTCTTTTAAATGTTGTGCCCTGACTTTTCTGTTTCAACTTGAGACAAATGCTGGTAAGAAAGGAAAAGTTGCTTTATTCACGAGGCTGGCAACCTGAGGAGAAGGTAGACTCATGTCCAAAAACCAGTTCCATGAAAGGTTTTCAAGTGAGGATCACTAGGGTCAGAGTCTTCATTATCTTCTATCCTCTACCTGCGTGGGGGCCTTAGTTCCTACAGAACTCAAAGGTATTTTGTCACGGTATATTCCCTGAGGCAGAACCAGGACTCTGCCCAATGGCTGCACTACTGACTGTCCTCCTTTGTTTCTGCATTCCCTCTCTTCCCTGATTAACAACTGTTTGAATCTGTCCTTTGGAACTCAGAGAAAGTCAAGGAGGCTGAATGAAGCCTATTTCCTACAAACAAGAAGTGGGAGACATAGAAGGGTTTTTACCTGGGAGGGACCCAGGTAAAAAGTGTCTTCTGTTTCACTATGAAGACACTAAAACAAGATGCATGAATTTACCAGAGACTTTACCCTGTTTAAGGAGAACAAAGACAAGTAGGAAACAATAAACAGAACAACAATCAATGCAAGAGTGCATTCAGGTTGTGGGAGCAGTCACCATTCTTACTCCAGATTAAAGCTGCTGCATATATTCAGTTTTTTTTTTTAAAGATTCTATTTCCAAAGAGTATATATGTATATGTATAACTGATTCACCAGAGATCAAATTGCCAACATCTGCTGGATCATCAAAAAAGCAAGAGAGTTCCAGAAAAACATCTATTTCTGCTTTATTGACTATGCCAAAGCCTTTTACTCTGTGGATCACAATAAACTGTGGAAAATTCTGAAAGAGATGGGAATACCAGACCACCTACCCAGCCTCTTGAGAAACCTATATGCAGGTCAAGAAGCAACAGTTAGAACTGGACATGGAACAACAGACTGGTTCCAAATAGGAAAAGGAGTACATCAAGGCTGAATATTGTCACCCTGCTTATTTAACTTCTATGCAGAGTACATCATGAGAAACACTGGGCTGGAGGAAGCACAAGCTGGAATCAAGATTGCCAGGAGAAATATCAATCACCTCAGATATGCAGATGACACCACCCTTATGGCAGAAAGTGAAGAGGAACTAAAAATCCTCTTGATGAAAGTGAAAGTGGAGAGTGAAAAAGTTGGCTTAAAGCTCAACATTCAGAAAACGAAGATCATGGCATCTGGTCCCATCACTTGATGGGAAATAGATGGGGAAATAGTGGAAACAGTGTCAGACTTTATTTTGGGGGGATCCAAAATCACTGCAGATGGTGACTGCAGCCATGAAATTAAAAGATGCTTACTCCTTGGAAGGAAAGTTATGACCAACCTAGATAGCATATTCAAAAGCAGAGACATTGCTTTGCCAACAAAGGTTCGTCTAGTCAAGGCTATGGTTTTTCCAGTGGTCGTGTATGGATGGGAGAGTTGGACTGTGAAGAAAACTGAGCGCCGAAGATTTGATGCTTTTGAACTGTGATGTTGGAGAAGACTTTTGAGAGTCCCATGAACTGCAAGGAGATCCAACCTGTCCATTCTAAAGGAGATCAGTCCTGGATGTTCTTTGGAAGGAATGATGCTAAAGCTGAAACTCCAGTACTTTGGCCACCTCATGCGAAGAGTTGACTCATTGGAAAAGACTCTGATGCTGGGAGGGATTGGGAGCATAAGGAAAAGGGGACAACAGAGGATGAGATGGCTGGATGGCATCACTGACTTGATGGACGTGAGTTTGAGTGAACTCCAGGAGTAGGTGATGGACAGGGAGGCATGGTGTGCTGCGATTCATGGGGTTGGAAAGAGTCTGACACGACTGAGCAACTGAACTGAACTGACTCACTTTGCTGAGTATAGCAGAAACTAACAGAATCTTGTAAATCAAATATACCCCAATAAAAATTAACTAAATAAAAAGATAAAAAGCAATTTAACATTAAAAAAACAAGCTGCTGCAAAGGTTCAGTTTAGGAGGTATTTAATGTGCATCTCCTGGTGATCAAGTGGTATGTACTCATAGACCTGTTGTGTTTCAGAGAACAGAGAATGTGCACCCAGTTCTTTCTGATGAACCAGACAGATAATATTTCAGAAAAGAGTTGGACTTTAAGATCCTGAGGCCAAAAGAAAGACATTGGCAATGGCATAAGACATTAAGGTTCATGTCATCAAGTGTAAGTGGACATGTTAGGGGAAACACTGACTGAAAGCACCTGCCCTGGCCAGGCACCATAGTAATCATTTGCATGAGCTGTTTATGGCAGGAGGTCCTGGTAAGGAATTGGAAATAATAACCACCGTCAACCAGAAGAGTTCAGGAAAGGTCAAAAGGAGATGCCACCTCCCAGAATGCTCACTGACATCCATCTTGGCTGAACAAGGTGTGCACCTGAGTCAGAATGATTGGCCAAAGACAACCCTGAAACTAATCCCATCACCATAAACCCGAGACTGCGAGCCATGTGGCAGAGCAGTCCTATTGAGTTCCCTTACCCTGTTGCTCTCCACTAAGGTGCCCTTTTCCAATAAAGTCTCCTGCTTTGTCAGCATGTGTGTCTCCTTGGACAATTCATTTCTGAATGTTAGGCAAGCGCCTACCCTCAGGCCCTGGAAAGGATCCCCCTTCCTGCAACAGATGTGGGGGAGATATGTTGTTTTGACCTGCTCTGACCAATATGGTAACCACTGATGTGACTTCTGAGCACCTTGAGTGATGCCAGTCTGAAATGAAATGCGCTGGAGTCTAGAAAATATGCCATATCTCTGTATTTCTTTTATTGATCACATATGGAAATAATGAGAGTTTGAATATGTTGGGTTAGCTAAAATAATTTTTAACATTGATTTCTCCTGTTTCATTTTACTATTTTTATGCAGCTACTAGAAAGTTGTAAATTTATGTGGCTGTCATCATATTTTGTTGGGCAGCCCTCTAGACCACCCTTATTCTGTCTAATGCTTACTCTTTTGTTGGTTCCCATTTGCAGCAGCCAAAATTTGGGGCAATTTATTCTTTTTTCTTAAAAAATGTAGCCTCCCTGATCTCAAGGGTGATAAATTATTATCACCAACATTCATGTCTCTCAGAAATGAATTGTCTGAGAGACACTGTTGTAGCCACACGTTTTGGGAAACAAACTCACTTTGAAAGATGGGATAGAGTCTCAAGGGCCTCTAGCTTAACAATACTTCCTTTGCAACAAACAAGTTTGATATTCAAAATGAACCAATGCATAAATGTTAAAATCTCTGAGTCTCTTTTCTTCTGAAATTACCATCAGAACATTTCCTTTCATGTTTCTGAATTTTCCATAGAGGCTCAGGCTCTATCTGACTCCTCACTTCCTGAGGTAGTAAAAATTGTATTTCTGGGGATTTGGAAGTGATTTTTTTATAGCATTTTGGTTTCTCTGGTTTTTCTTTTCCTTTGTCTGAGAAAAGACACACTGAAGCACTGAAACAGGCCTCTTGGGAAATGGATCTTGATTTTCCTTGATTTACAGGATTTGACTTGCTTCTGCTATCCCTGAGGAGTCTACAATCTCTAGAGAACCACAAAGGAGCACTTATTTGTTCCTTTTCTTTTTTCATTTCATTAACTATATATACTTATTTTTTGGCTCCGTTGGGTCTTAGTTGTGGCTCTTGGGATTTTTTGTTGTAGCACATGGACTCTCCAACTGTGGTAACACAGGCTCCACAGCCGTTGGGCTTCAGAAGTTCCCCCCCACAGGTTTAGTTGCTCCGTGGCATATGGGGTCTTAGTTCTCCAACCAGGGATCGAATCTGTGTCCCCTGCACTGCCAAGAGGATTTTTAACCACTGGACTACCAGGGAAGTCCCTCATCTCACTTTCAAGAAGGGAGCCAGAACACTGATGTTATCTGAAAGAGAAAGAGGTAGGATTAGAATCAATGAATTCTCTGTTCGGTTTAGTTACAGCAATTTGGTTTTATCAGGTGAAACACAGAATTGCTGGCCCGAGTCAGCTTCATCCAGCATCTATCCTTATGTGCTGCTCTCAACTTGGGTGGTGGTGGTGGTGGCGTAGGGGAAGAAGCATAGACTCAGCCTCTTTCCTGGCTGGGCACAACTCAAAAATAGAAGGTGTTACAGTTTTATTGGAGAAGGCAATGGCACCCCACTCCAGTACTCTTGCCTGGAAAATCCCATGGACGGAGGAGCCTGGTGGGCTGCAGTCCATGGGGTCGCTGAGTCGGACACGACTGAGCGACTTCACTTTCACTTCTCACTTTCATGCATTGGAGAAGGAAATGGCAACCCACTCCAGTGTTCTTGCCTGGAGAATCCCAGGGACAGGGGAGCCTGGTGGGCTACCGTCTATGGGGTCACACAGAGTCGGACACGACTGAAGTGATTTAGCAGTAGCAGCAGCACAGTTTTATTCCTCAGCATCAGTGTTTAAATAGGTGATGTAGGTTAGACCTCTACATACGGTCAGGCCACTCAAAATGGCTGTTCTCTTGCTGTCTGAATATACCCTGCTTGACCATTCCCTGCCTCACCCACAGCCTACTTACCGACTGACCTTCACTCTTAATCAGAGAGCCTGACCAGTGCTGGTTCTAATCTTCAGAGCAGAATTATTTTCTCAGGTAACCTGATATCAGTTCCCTCTATAACTGGTAATTTCCCTCTTCCCTCAGTAGCAAAGCCTGCTTCCGTGTCCTGCCAGTCATCTGGCGCATAAGGTTGGGTGTCACTCCAGGGCCCTGCTTCAGACATGTAAGCTCTCCCTGTTGCAGGAAGGGTGATCCCTTCCAGGGCCAGAGAGTGGGCTCTTGACCAACATTCATGTCTCTCAGGAATGAGTCGTCTGAGAGACACTGTTGTAGCCACGTGTTCTGGGAAACAAACTCACTCAGAAGGACAATGCAGATAGTGGAGAGAGGTTTATTATACTGGCAGGCCCAAGGCAGAGTCTCCTCTTAGCCAAGGACCCCGAACAGTGTATGTGAAAACTTATATACCCTAAGTGTATGTGCTCAAACTCACCTCCCCAAATTCTCTGAAACTAGCCTGAACAAAAGAAAAAGATACAAAGTTAAAAAAGGAAAAGAATGAATAAAAGTTAGCCCATGATTCATATGCCTTAAGCTTAGGTAGTTAACAGTGGACAGTTATTAATAGGCCTGTGGTCATACCCTAATAAGCATAATATAATTTATGATTCTATTTGGTTACACAGATAATTAGGGTGTTCTTTTAGGTGATGGAGAGTCTAGGTTACAGCCCTGGGGCTCTTCCATGGTGGGGATGGGGGTGGGGGTGTGTGTCTGGTTTTCCAGTTGGTATGTTGTTTCCACAGATACTGGGCATATAGCTCAAAGTCCATAGTCCAGCTCAAGATGGAGTCCTGCTTTCAAGATGGAGCCTATTCTGTCTGTTTCCTCCTTCAACACATGCACTGACAAAGTCAAGAGATTTTATTGGGAAGGGGTGCCTGGGCAGAGACCAGCAGGGTGAGGAAACCCAGGAGGACTGCTCTGTCACGTGGCTGGCAGTCTCGGACTTTATGGTGATGGGGTTAGTTTCTGGGATGTTGTGGGAGCCTGGACTAATACATATCCATAAGCAGAATTGCTGGATCATATGGGAATGATATGCTTCATTTTCTTTTCTTTTTGAAAACCTGCCATACTGATTTCCATAGTGGCTGTACCATTCTGCATTCCCACCAACCTGGAGCTGACTTTGATAAAAGTTAAGAGGGACTGGAGACAGAGAAGAACACCTGAGAAAGCAGAGAGGACTTGAAGGAATAATACATGTGGCCATGTTGTGGGATCTGGAGTCACAAAACACACCTCAGAGGCCACTCAATTCAGTGGAGTACTGTTTCTTATGCCAGTGGGTTCAAGGGTAATCAGTTCCCAGCAAGGACCCTGATGTTTCTGAGAATTTTATACCTTCCACTACATGACTGGTTAGCAACATCTTTGCCGTATATGACTGAGTTTTACAACAAATAGGTGCTAGGAGAACAAACAATTAAGATTAAGGCAGGGGAACAATCATTATACATTAAGGGGAGATGTCTCTATGCTTAATCCAACAGGGGCAGCCTGACCACAACTACAGTCTCCGTTTGTCATCTGTAGGGAGGGAAGTCTCCAGGAGACCCAGTTTTCATTAGCAATAGTTTCCTCACTCTTGGGCAAGGTTCATGCCCAGTTCACGTCTTGTTTTTAAGATGGATGACAGGCTTCAAGATGGAGTCTGTCTCGGTTTTCTCACTCTAGTCCCAACAGCCACATCAAAAAGTGGAGGGATGTTGGGGATGAACCTGAAGCAGTGGGCAGGAGGTGGGCCACTAAAGTTTGCTCCTTATGCTGAAATGCAAGGAGAAGTGGAGAATTTAAAAGTGGTGATGGGGGTGTGTGGGGAGGGTTGGCATAAGAGATTGGTTTTCCAAGAAATCCACTGACAGGGGTGTGGAAAATGTGTTAGACATGGCAAGTCCATGAGAGCACTTCCGGGAAGCAGAGACAAGAGCCTGGAGAACTGTGCTCAGGCTGGATGGAGGACTTGGAAGGGTGTGGAGGAGCCTACACCACAGAGTAGGAGGCAGAGATGTTATGATTCAGGAAAAACTTCCCCTGGAGTAGGCTACACCACAGGGTCAGAGTCAGAGATGCTGTGATTCAGGATAACTTCTTGTGGGCAGACCCTAAGGTAGCCCCGTGATTCCCCGAATGTTCATGCCTTGTGTAATCTCCCCGAGTGAGGCAGTTCCTGTGACTCACTTCTAGACAACAAGGCAAAAGCAAAGAGATTTTGCAGATAAAAGTCAGCTGTAAAGCAGTTCATTATGAGTCCATCAAGAGGGAGAGTATCCTGAGGTGCCTGATTTCAAAACCCTTAAAAGAGGGACTGGGCCCTTTCCAGTTGAGAGACAGTGCTGTTGATGCAGGGAGAAGTTGATTCTGACTCCATGTGGAAACTGTTTCTTTGATTTGTTTTCCATTGCTTTTGTTACTATAATCATACATAATGGCCTGCTTCAGAGGACCCTACTCCTATGCCTGACTGTTAAAGTGCCTTTGTTCAGAACCCTACCCACCAGCAGATGGCAGGAAGGAAGAAACTAACACATCCCCCTGCCTGGGGCTTGCCATTCTAGGAGATATTTGCAAGATTAACGTCTTTTTTTACTTTGTTTCCTCACCTCCCCCTCATCTCTGACCCATAAAAGAAACTGGCATCCATAAAAGAAACAGACCCCAACTAGATGATTATTTTGAGATGCTAGTCTGCCATCTTCTTGGTCAGCTGGTTTTCTGAGTAAAGTCGGATTCCTTGCCTCAGTCCCTCATCTCTCAGATTCATTGACCTATCCTGTGGCGAGCAGAGCGAGCATGGGCTGATAACACTATGGGCTTGACGATGTGAGCAGTCATGCTAGAGAAACCCACACATCAGGACCTGTGAGTAGCCTCCAGTCAATGAAAAGGCAGTCGTACAATCCCCCCAAAAATGAAATCTGTTAACAACTCAGGCCAGGGGGTGGGGTGGGGGGCTTGGAAGCGGTTCCTTCCACAGTAGAGCCTCTGGATTACAGCACAGGTGCAACCACACCTTGATTGCAGCCTTGTCAGACCCTGGGCAGGGGACCCAGCTCACCCATGTTCAGACTCCTAACCCAGAAAACTGCCAGATAATAATATGTGTTGCTGTAAGCTGCAATGGTTGTAGTAAAATGGAACAGAAGACTAACACAACCTCCAAGATCCCTGGGGGCACTCTCCTCGGGAACAGTGGGGCTGTGGGAGGAGCTGATGACAGTTACAGCTAGCACTTACAGGCCTCACTATGGGGCAGGCACTGTATAAAGATTTCAGGCAGCTGATTTATTACCTACAATAGTCAATTGTGCTAATTGACCATTGTACAGGAGAGTCCCCTTCTTGAGAGAGGGAGGCAGACAAACCCATGTTTAACAGCACAAAGCCTCCGTTCCTTCCTCTCCACGCCCAGGCAAACAATTCCCAATCAGAAAGCATATGATCTCTGCTTTAGAAATTCCAGAATCTGTGGGCCCTTAATCAAGGACTTTTTTCTGTTAGTTAGTGCCAGCTAGATTTTTGTGTGTGCCATGAAGCCTACTGAATCTCAGGTATCCAGCAGAGGAACAGGCCTCAAGACATTTCCGGACTCATCTTCTGGCACATCTTCCCTGAAGAGAAGACAAGACACATTAAGGCACATTTTTCATTAGAAAAGTAGTTTTATTTAGGTAGACACAACAGTGCAGAACAAACACATAGTTTCACTTTTATGTATAGACACAGCAGCCATGGTGTTCAGCCTTTCAACTCTCCTTAATATCAACATGGTCAGAAGGTAGGGCATGGACTGGTGACTTAGGTGGAAATATGAAATAGAATGGTGATAACCACCCAAATGCAGAGTTTTCAAGGCTTTTGGTTTTTAACAGTCATTTTCTAAGACTGTAATTTGTTCCCATCCTTCAATCTCTGTGGAATATAACCAAATCATTCTTACTAAATGACATGGAAAGAAAAAAGAAAAAAAAAATGTTTTTCTTTAAAAGATTTGAAGAAATGTAGTCATTAAAAAGAATGTAAATTACGCCTAGAGCACCACTTTATAGAATACCATTAAATTGTCATTATGGTGCTTTTAAAATAGCCAACTTGTTAAAGAGGAGCTGATGGCTTCAGTTTTTATAGAAAACCTTTGGGACATTGCAGAATTCTCTTTTCCTCTTCTGGTGAGGCACAGAGAAAACACTCAAGGTATGAGAAACTTTCAGGAACAATGACTGATCAAACCACAGGCTTTAAGTGACAAGTATTTTTACAGCAGAAAGTGAACCCCCAAGCATAATACATTTCATCTAAAGGAGGCAGGACAAACCAATCATGGATGAATGTCTATTACATTCCATAAATGACACAATGTCATCTTTGCCAACCGTTTTCAAAGGTTTTACTTTACTTGTGAAAACAGGACAAAAATGCCAATGACTGCCCAGGAGGAGCCACTTCATCCCAGTACCCTCAGATGAAACCTCAATTACTCAGAATTGGACATTTCAGCCAACATCCCTTTTCAAGAAATCATTATGGGGAATTACAGAGACCAGAACCTTTATAACTTCAGTTGCCCTAATCACTGGGAGGCAACACTGAAACTTGTATTGAACATGGAAAGCATTGCAATTTACTCCAAAATAAAAAACTAAGAGCTGTCACTACTTACATACAGAAATCTATCCATTTGCAGAACTGGTCCTCTCCACCAAGAGGTTAAATAAGCCTCCCCTCCCCTGACCTGCAGAGGACCATTTGTCTTTTAAAATCAAATTACAGTTGTTCACAAACTAGGATTTATTATAACGGTGTGTTCTTTTGTTCAAATATTTACAGAATGCCTATTCCACGCCAATCATTGTTCTCCTGGAGCTTGTGGTATAGTGATGGGTTTAAAACTCCCACTCTCCTAGATCTTTGATTTATCTTGGAAATAAGCAAAAGAAACCAACATGCATGCATTTTAAAAGCTGTGCAACAATCCACCTCTAAGAGTTCAACAGTTCTCAGGGTCAACAGTTCAACAAGGTCAGTGCCTGCAGTGCCCTGCCACGGCCGCCGTCCCAGCTTAGCTCATCCTTGGAAAGGAGAAAAAGAAGCTCAGAACAAGAAGTCTCCACAAAAGAAACACGAACACCCAACAGGACCTGCCATACAATGAGGGACATTTCTCCCAGAATGCTTAGGAAGTAGGACAAAGCATCGTATGGGTCAGGGTCAGGGTTATGCCCACCCTCCCCGCTGCCCAGCTAGGCAGGCTGCCGGGGACAATGCCGTGGTCTGGAGGCTGAGCGGACCCTTGATCAGGCTGGGCTACTGCCCGCCCCCCGCTCTCTTAATGGACTCTTTCAGTCTGACTTGAGCAGACGATGTCAGTTACTCAAGGGGATAGCTCATTCTAAGTGTGCAAACACTAAGCAGATGAACAGCTGAGACTTACTGTTGGGAGCGGCGGCTTTCCACAAGGGCTACGGGAATCTCCCTGCCACGTGGCTTGGTCCCCAGCCATTAGAGCCCAGCTTCTTAACCTGGGGTGTATGGACCATGAAGACCCCTGAAGGATATTTAGAGTTGTATGTGTGTCAGAGGAGAGGGTCCCTAGCTTTAGAACATATATTTACAAGAGGGCTTGTAACCTCCCCAAAATTTAAGAGCCTCTGTCTTAGAGAGTGTCTGTCACTTGGTGAAATTAAAGGAGGAGCTGTACACTGCCGTGAGAACGTTGGGTCAGACCGCAGACGCAACACTGGTGCTACAAGCCTGGGTTAGAGGACGTGTGGTGGTTTATTAGGAAGACATTGGCAGGAAACAAAGTTAGCTGCTCCCGGCAGTGGTCACTTAGGATCTATTTGCCCCTTTTTGTAAAACATTGATCGTTTCTGCATCTTTGGGAAGGTAGTCCTCCACCTAAGCCAGCAGTGGATGGAGGAATTAACTTTCCTAGTAACACTTTTTCTCAAGTCAAAATGTATTGCCAGACGTCCCCATTAGTCTCTTATCACCATGATTGCTCATGGACAGCATCATATACCCCCAGGCTTGTGTTCCCCATGTCCTGCAAGGTAATGTACAAAGAGCGATTGTAGCTCTTTCTGTTCAAAATCATTGTCTGTGTTATTGTTTTGTTCAAGCTTCAGCCTGCGGGATACATGGCTAAAGAACTTCTGGGAAAAGCGGTAACCAGACTCTCAAAACTATCAGCTACAGAAATGATGGGAAAGAGAAAAACAGTACTGTGTCCCCCAAGAACACAGCATTTGCTGGAAGTTTTCTGGAAGGTCCTTCACTGTGGTTATTGCTCTTCCTCTTGGTATCTGCCTCTGTTTGCACTGCCTTTTACTCATCTATGAATTCCTCAAAGGTGGGCACCTGCCTTATTCATATCCACACAGCCAGTCACCAGCTGACCTCTGGGACATTACAGATGCTATTGGAACTCAGAGAGTAGGGATGGGGGGATGCACAGACGTTAAGGGCTCTACTTAAAGAATTGCATGCAACAGGGTTGAGAGAGTTCCTGATCTCCTAAAATAACATATCCACTTCAAACTATAAATTAGGGGCAGTCTTAAGAATCTGAGGCTTTGGGGAAAAAAAGTCATGTCATAGAAAACTATATTTCAGAAAATTTTCAAATTATACAAAGAAACAGGTGGAGAGAACTATAATAAAACACCTCAGATACAGTGATATATAAAAGCAGCAAAATCGATGATTTAGATTACTGATATTTCTAAGTCACACTATTATTCAAGGGTAATAGATATTATGCAATAAAAGTAATTTAAAACACGGGTTGCATCCTGGATATTTATCATTAGCTTTCCATCAAAGCACAAATAAAATCTGCTTCTGTGAATATTTTGAAAGGTAAAGAGCAGCTTATGTAATTAGATAAGGTAAACAGCTGTCCCTAAGAGCCACACATAAACTTTGAGGCTCCTGAGTATTATTCAGTAGCAATGTATTAATTTTAACTTTCCAATAGGAAAAACAGGGAGGTCAATGGGTGTAATTTTTGAGAATTTTGTATAAAATGTAAACATAATTGGGATCTATTTACATGACTTGAAGTGGGAAAAGGTTTTTGATATTCTCAGTCAGGCTTGAATGTTTATGAAATAATGCTTGTTTGATACACAATATACCCATCTGAAACATTTATTCTGTAATTCCCCATCAATACTAGAATGTTTGTCCCAAATGGCTTCAATTCTGGTATCATACAATTCTAAAATTAAATTATTTTTTCAAAGACATTTTTAAATATAAATAAGTTGCAAAGTTGTTCTGGCTCTGAGCACATCCATATGCAAAATGTCATTTATACGTTCTGATCACTTGAAGCCTTCTCTGCTCTGTGAGTTTGCCTCAGTAAACTTCCTGTCTCAAATGCTTTTGATAACAGAGGAATGCCCTGCAGACATCCTTTTCCAAAGTGACTGGATTAACTTGTTCTGTACGTGCCACTTTCCCCACCGGGTTCATTTAGAAGCATTCTTTCCTGTATGGAAGTTACAATTAAACATCCTTTTGACTCTACCTTATTAACAAAGTTCTCAGCCAGAGCAGCACTTGGGTCCACTGCCCTTTGCAGCGCAGGGCATTACATGGTGGTTAGAGGGTCTCAGTTGGCCATGGGTGACAGGCGGCAGGGCGCAGAGCCTGGTTATTAGAATGGAAGAGCCAGCGATTCTCCCAGAGTAGGGCACCACCAGGAAGAGGCCCCCATGGGTCCAGAGTCAGTCAGTGAATATTTTTCTCGTCCAACAGTCATTGGGACATAGACGAGATTCATATTAAATTAAACCCTGATATTATCATCCCATAAAGCAAAGCAAAAAAACTCCCCAAGTCCTTGCTCTCTGTAGTTCAGAGGCTCTTTGCACCGTCTGCACAGAAAGGCATTTTGTTTGCAGCACTAAAGCGCTACTTCTCTTGCTGGTATTAGCCTTACCACTTTCCATCTGATGAGGACATTCGTGTCGACATATGCTGTGGCTTACTTGTCTCCATGTTGTCTGGTAGGAAGTTCATGAACCACCCTCCGCAATGCTTGCTGACCATCGTTTCCACCAGGGACTCCATAAGACTCGCTCAGTACCTCTGCTGAGAACTATGTACTGCCAATCAGCTGGGTGCCTACCAGAGATACTGCAGCCAAAATGAACCCCAGGTCAAAGTCACCGATCTGAAGGTCACAGGACAAAAATCACCAGCAAGAAGTGTCCTGAAGTCTCTATCAGGCATTCTCTTTATTATTTATTTTTGTTTCACTGTGTACATTCAAATCTCACAACTCCTGGCATCCTCAGTTCAGTTCAGTTCAGTTCAGTCCCTCAGCCGTGTCCGACTCTTTGCAACCCCATGAATCACGGTGCGCCAGGCATCCCTGTCCATCACCAACTCCCAGAGTTCACTCAAACTCATGTCCATCAAGTTGGTGATCCCATCCAGCCATCTCATCCTCTGTCGTCCCCTTCTCCTCCTGCCCCCATAAGGTGTCCAAAGTATTGGAGTTTCAGCTTCAGCATCAGTCTTTCCAATGAACACCCAGGACTGATCTCCTTTAGAATGGACAGGTTGGATCTCCTTGCAGTCCAAGGGATTCTCAAGAGTCTTCTCCAACAACACATTTCAAAAGCATCAATTCTTTGGTGCTCAGTTTTCTTCACAGTCCAACTCTCACATCCATATATGACCACTAGAAAAACCATAGCCTTGACTAGATGGACCTTTGTTGGCAAAGTAATGTCTCTGCTTTTCAATGTGCTATCTAGGTTGTTCATAACTTTCCTCCCAAGGAGTAAGCATCTTTTAATTTCATGGCTGCAGTCACCATCTGCAGTGATTTTGGAGTCCAAAAAAATAAAGTCTGATACTTTTTCCACTGTTTCCCCATCTATTTCCCATAAAGTGATGGGACCAGATGTCGTGATCTTTGTTTTCTGAATGTTGAGCTTTAAGCCAACCTTTTCACTCCCCTCTTTCACTTTCATCAAGAGGCTTTTTAGTTCCTCTTCACTTTTTGCCATAAGGGTGGTGTCATCTGCATACCTGAGGTTATTGATACTTCTCCTGGCAATCTTGATTCCAGCTTGTGCTTCTTCCAGCCCAGTGTTTCTCATGATGTACTTTGCATGTAAGTTAAATAAGCAGGGTGACAATATACAGCCTTGATGTACTCCTTTTCCTATTTGGAACCAGTCTGTTGTTCCATGTCCAGTTCTAACTGTTGCTTCCTGACCTGCATATAGGTTTCTCAAGAAGCAGGTCAGGTGGTCTGGTATTCCCATCTCTTTGAGGATCTTCCACAGTTTATTGTGATCCACACATCCTGGCATCCTAGTGAATGGTAAATGTTTCATACATAAATTTGATCACACTTATTCAACTGCTGTTTTTTTAAACTATAATTTTCCACTCAAGTGTGTAGAATAAAGACAATTTTTCTAGCCTAACTAGAATACATCTGCCTCCTATAGGCCAGCAATGGGAGGCAGATGGCTGAGATGGTGTGGGTTTAGCCTGTGGGCTAAACCTGGTCCTGGTTTCAGGTCTCCCACTTAAGGCTACAGGACAGTGTTTTCAACTGGTTGGGGAGGGGGGTGGGTGGCAGTGAGGGGGATACATAAATGCAGTTATCTGTAATGATGTTTTGACTATTAAATGAGATAATGTACTTTGGAAAACTCAGCAGTGTCTGAGCTATAGTAAGTACTTTTAAAACTAAAAGCCCTGTGCTCAGTTGTGTCTGACACTTCACAGTCCCATGGACTGTAATCTGCCAGACTCCTCTGCCCATGGAATTCTCCAGGCAGAAATACTGGAGTGGGGTGCCATTTCCTACTCCAAGGGATCTTTCCAACCGAGGAATGGAACCCATGTCTCTTGGATCTCCTGTATTGACAGGCAGATTCTTTACCACTAGTGCCACCTGGGAAGACCAAAATGAGACCTACTACTATTATTCCTATTGTCAATACTAAAAACCAAAGGAAGAAGGAAGAAGGAAGGAAGGAAGGTTAAAAAAGGAAGAAGGAGGTTAAAAAAAAGCAAGGAAGAAGGTTAAAAAAAAGCAAGGTGCTTTCTACTTGTTCCTTAGTTCCCTCATATCCATTCTCTGTTTCCAGGAACCTCACAATCTTCCATGCTTCTCCATGAAGGGGGTTAAAGGAAGGAAGAAGGTTAAAAAAAAGCAAGGTGCTTTCTACTTGTTCCTTAGTTCCCTCATATCCATTCTCTGTTTCCAGGAACCTCACAATCTTCCATGCTTCTCCATGAAGGGGGTGAAAGGAAGGAAGAAGGTTAAAAAAAAGCAAGGTGCTTTCTACTTGTTCCTTAGTTCCCTCATATCCATTCTCTGTTTCCAGGAACCTCACAATCTTCCATGCTTCTCCATGAAGGGGGAGGTCAAAGTAACTCACCCTGCACTTGAGAACATGAAAGAGTGATGCTTCACTCCACAAAGGAAGGACTTGAGGTGAGGACTGCTGCTGAGGCAGACAGGCAGGGTGAGATCTGGGGAGGGCGGGCTTTGTTAGCTCCCCCCGAGTGTCACGAGGCAGATGGCAGTCCCCCCTGTACTGGTAGTGAGAACCCGAAGCCCAGATGGACAGGAGAAGGGCAGCAAACTCGTATTCCCAAATCCCGATGGGCTGGGGCTGAGTTACCTTTGCCCCATATTCTCATTAACTTCTGGCTCTGGGCAGGCACCATCTCTCAAGTCAAGGTCATACATGCTCTTTGCGGCTTTAATTGCATGGTTGTAAACTTTGTCAAGTTCTTCCATGCTGCTGCTACTGCTGCTAAGTCGCTTCAGTCGTGTCCGACTCTGTGCGACCCCACAGATGGCAGCCCATTGGGCTAATGCCAAGCAGTGTTAGTGGTTTTCTCATTTTAACACTAAAGTGCATCCCCACATTGCTCGTGAAAATCAGGCTTCTTACCCAGTAGCTACATCTTATGGCTAAATTCACCTGTCCAGGTAATACTTGACACTGGTAACTCCCTTCCCCCTCTCCCCCGACTTTGCTAGACTTCAATTTGAAATAATTGGCAAGTACATCATGACACATGATGTCTCCACTCTAATCAAAGAAAGAAACAAAAAATAAAATTATTCCCCAGTCTTTTAAAATAATCCCTCAGCAAAATCACAATTAAGGAAGATGTTAATGTCACAGTAGCCTCTGGGTTCTTTTTTTCTTTTTTTAATCGCTATGGTTTTAGGAGGTCATGAAGGCTTTTGGAACTCTGCTTTTCTCCTTCTCTGGAATCTGGGAGAATGACACAGAAATGCACAACTTTGCTCAAAACAAATTAGAAAAAGTTGGTTTCAGTGATCCAGTAAACACACCATGAAACAGTGGAAATAAGCAGGTAAAATCCACGTAGTGCAGAATGGACCTTCTGTAGAGGGACAGACAGTGAGGACCACAAAACATCCTCATTTTACAGCCAGGTAATCGCAAGTCTGGAGAAGCCAACCATAATGGACGTCAGTCATGGGGGAGCATCCCAACCTGGATGCTGTGCAAAACCAATGAGAGAGGATTCAGAAGTCAGAGGGAAGAGCATCCTGTAACCAAGTTCCTCGGGGAAGGGAGGAAAGGCTTAGCCTCAAAGAAGACAGAGGAAGCTGCAGCCAACACAGATGTGAAGTCAAACTCAGGTAGTGTCCTTGGCAGCAAGGTTGCTGAGCTTCTGACCTCAGTTTCACTATCTATGAAATGGTCGTGTAACACAGGTATTATGAAGATTAAATTACATACCTTATGAAAAATGCTTCGCATAGTGCCTGGCATGTCACAGGCACGAAAACACACCAGCTAGAATCAACAGAGTGGCCACGTTAACCTCAATTCTCACAATGACCCTGGCAAAGCCATTACTTATGGCCTCATTTTGCAAAGAGGAAGAGGTTGCCCAGAGCAACTTCTGGCCATGGAGTACAAAGCTGGTGACAGAGACAGAATACAAAGCTGGACTTTTCTGATCCCAGAATCATGCCTCTTCTACCATAATACACTGCAGATTATTTTACTTTTCTGGAAAACTTCTCCCTCCCTTTGGACTGGTCTCTCTCCATAGCTCCTCAGAGCTGTAACAGAAAGAGGCTACAAAGGCTTTGAGTTGACACAAAACCCCCACCCCGACATCTCTGGAAGCTGGCAGCAGACCAAATGAAAGTGTGACTCCCACTATAGATTGTGTGTGTGTGCTTAGTCGCTCAGCTGTGTCCAGGTCTTTCTGGTCCTATGGACTGTAGCCTGCCAGGCACCTCTGTCCATGCAATTTTCCTGACAAGAATACTAGAGTGGGTTGGCATGCCCTCCTCCAGGGTATCTTCCCAACCCAGGGATCAAACACAAGTCTCTTACATCTCCTATATTGGCAGGCAGTTTCTTTACCACTAGTGCCACTGGGGAAGCCTGGGAAGCCACTATAGATTATTAATAGATGTACAGAAAAGTTGCAAAGATGGTCCAGAGTGTTCTCGAATAACCCTCATTCAGTTTGCCCCACTGCTGACCCTGGACATCTCCATGGTACCCTTGTTAAGAGGAAGAAACTGTTGTTGATATATTACCATTAACTACATTTCAGGCTTTGATTTGGATTTCTCCAGTGTTCCCATTAATGCCTTCTTTTTGTTTCAAGATCTAGGGTACCCATTATATTTTGCTGTCATGTCTCCCTAGAAACTTTGGTTCTGTGACAGTTCCTCAGTTTGCCTTGTTTTTCATGAAGAATAGTGTTTTTAAATGCTTAAAATGATACAAATCCACAAACAAAATGGATGACATGGATATACAGCTATTACAACATTAAAAGACAAATTTGTATATGCTTCTTTATTAGCACATTTGATGGGATCTAACAGATGGCCCAACAACACAGTAACTTGGAAGTGATGAAGAGTAAGAAGTATTTCAAGACAGATGAGATTTCTATGGGTGACAGTCACAGGTGGTACTAATACCACTTTAGATTCTTAACTACTTACAGACGTGGTTTACAATGTTAAGTTTTAGTTGGAAGTAGATAGAAAATAAAGCTGGTCTATGTTTTCTTATCCCAGTTTGTGGACTTCCTGACACTATCATGGAGCCCACATTAAGAAGCCCTGCCCCAGGGACAAGGGAAATAGCAGCAATGGCTCAGAAACGCCACAAAGTCTTGGGAGTTCTGGCACGGGATGGCGTCCTCAAAATTACTAACCCAGTTTACAAAGAGCTGCTACACAATGACACGTGCAGCAGGCTGTGATTAGCTGCATTTTGGCCACATGATTTATTGTTGGCTATAGTGAGATGTAGTTCCTTCACTCCTAGTCACCCTGAAGGGTGCCCATCAGTATAAAAATGAGTTTGTGTTGCTTCTATAACCAGAAGAAACAGGGATTTCCTTTGAGAACCATGGAGGGAACACTGTTTCTAACCTGGGGCTATGGAATATGTGTTTAAGTCACTTTTGTTTCAAAGCTATTTGAATAATAACATTTTACCTCCAAGTATTCTTTTGAATTGAAAAGTAACTGTTTACAGTCTGTGATAACTTTTCTAACATGTCAACACCATGTGATAGTTAGCACCAATGAATAGTTCAACACCACTCACTGCAATTAAAAAAATGAATGTTCAAAGGTATTACATATCAAGTGCTTGCTTTCTTCTAAAATATCCTTGTACTTTGATCACCTCTAGCTATTTCAAGAGAGCCGGTGCACTGAGCACGGCCAAGAGGAGCTACCCCACGTCTGAGGTCAGGGGCAGCGGCCTAGAGTGCCAGGCTGCAATGGTGCAGGAACGGCTGAGAGGAGCTACACCACGTCCGAGGTCAGGGGCACCGGCTGAGAGGAGCTACCCTGCGTCTGAGGTCAGTGGCGGCTGAGAGGAGACACCCCGCATCTGAGGCCAGGGGCGGCAGCCGAGAGGAGCTATCCCGCGTCCAAGGTCAGGGGCGGCCGGGAGGAGACACCCCGCGTCCGAGGTCAGGGGCGGTGACCCTGAGGAGCCACCCTAAGCCCGAGGCCAGGGGAGGTGGCTGGGAGGAGCCACTCATGCCCAAGGCCAGGGCCATCAGCAGGGAGGAGCAACCCAGGGAGCAGTAGCTGTGCAGGCTCAGGAGGGCCTAGAGGAGCTATCCCACGTTGAAGTTCAGGAACGGCGGTGGTAAGGAGATACCCCTTGTCCAAGGTAAGGAGCAGCGGCTGTGCTTTGCTGGAACAGCTGTGAAGAGATACCCCACACCCAAGGTAAGAGAAACCCAAGTAAGATGGTAGGTGTTGCAAGAGGGCATCAGAGGGCAGACACACTGAAACCATACTCACAGAAAACTAGTCAGTCTAGTCACACTAGGACCACAGCCTTGTCTAACTCAGTGAAACCAAGCCATGCCTGTGGGGCAACCCAAGATGGGCGGGTCATGGTGGAGAGGGCTGACAGAATGTGGTCCACTGGAGAAGGGAATGGCAAGCCACTTCAGTATTCTTGCCTTGGGAACCCCAGGAACAGTATGAAAAGGCAAAATGATAGGATATCAAAAGAGGAACTTCCCAGGTCAGTAGGTGCCCAATATGCTACTGGAGATCAGTGGAGAAATAACTCCAGAAAGAATGAAGGGATGGAGCCAAAGCAAAAACAATACCCAGTTGTGCATGTGACTGGTGACAGAAGCAAGATCTGATGCTGTAAAGAGCAATATTGCATAGGAACCTGGAATGTCAGGTCCATGAATCAAGCCAAATTGGAAGTGGTCAAACAAGAGATGGCAAGGTTGAACATCAACATTCTAGGAATCAGCGAACTAAAATGGACTGGAATGGGTGAATTTAACTCAGATGACCATTATATCTACTACTGCAGGCAGGAATCCTCAGAAGAAAAGGAGTAGCCATCATGGTGAACAAAAGAGTCTGAAATGCAATACTTGGATGCAATCTCAAAAACGACAGAATGATCTCTGTTTGTCTCCAAGGCAAACCATTCAGTATCACAGTTATCCAAGTCTATACCCCAACGAGTAACAATGAAGAAGCTGAAGTTGAACGGTTTTATGAAGACCTACAAGATCTTTTAGAACTAACACCCAAAAAAGATGTCCTTTTCATTATAGGGGACTGGAATGCTAAAGTAGGAAGTCAAGAAACACCTGGAGTAACAGGCAAATTTGGCCTTGGAATGCAGAATGAAGCAGGGCAAAGACTAATAGAGTTTTGCCAAGAAAATGCATTGGTCATAGCAAACACCTCTTCCAACAACACAAGAGAAGATTCTACACATGGACATCACCAGATGGTCAACACTGAAATCAGATTGATTATATTCTTTGCAGCCAAAGATGTAGAAGGTCTATACAGTCAACAAAACAAGACCAGGAGCTGATTGTGGCTCAGATCATGAATTCCTTATTACCAAATTTAGACTCAAATTGAAGAAAGTAGGGAAAACCACTAGACCATTCAGGTATGACCTAAATCAAATCCCTTATGATTATACAGTGGAAGTGAGGAATAGATTTAAGGGCCTAGATCTGATAGACAGAGTGCCTGATGAACTATGGAATGAGGTTCATGACATTGTACAGGAGACAGGGATCAAGACCGTCCCCATGGAAAAGAAATACAAAAAAGCAAAATGGCTGTCTGGGGAGGCCTTACAAATAGCTGTGAAAAGAAGAGAGGCAAAAAGCCAAGGAGAAAATGAAAGATATAAGCATCTGAATGCAGTGTTCCAAAGAATAGCAAGAAGAGATAAGAAAGCCTTCTTCAGTGATCAATGCAAAGAA
>SJYT01059898.1:67124-88232 GCA_006410635.1 Cephalophus harveyi | reverse complement strand
TGAGTGATCACACCATCGTGATTATCTGGGTCATAAAGATCCTTTTTGTACAGTTCTTCTGTGTATTCTTGCTATCTCTTCTTAATATCTTCTGCTTCTGTTAGGTCCATACCATTTCTGTCCTTTATTGAGCCTATCTTTGCATGAAATATTCCCTTGATATCTCTAATTTTCTTGAAGAGATCTCTAGTCTTTCCCATTCTGTTCTTTTTGTCTATTTCTTTTCATTGATCGCTGAAGAAGGCTTTTTTATCTCTTCTTGCTATTCTTTGGAACTCTGCATTCAGGTGCTTATATCTTTCCTTTTCTCCTTTGCTTTTCGCCTCTCTTCTTTTCACAGCTATTTGTAAGGCTTCCCCAGACAGCCATTTTGCTTTTTTGCATTTCTTTTCCATGGGGATGGTCTTGATCCCTGTCTCCTGTACAATGTCACGAACCTCATTCCATAGTTCATCAGGCACTCTATCTATCAGATCTAGGCCCTTAAATCTATTTCTCACTTCCACTGTAAAATCATAAGGAATTTTATTTAGGTCATACCTGAATGGTCTAGCAGTTTTCCCTGCTTTCTTCAATTTAAGTCTGAATTTGGTAATAAGGAGTTCATGATCTGAGCCACAGTCAGCTCCTGGTCTTGTTTTTGTTGACTGTATAGAGCTTCCTCATCTTTGGCTGCATAAAATATAATCAATCTGATTTCGGTGTTGACCATCTGGTGATGTTCATGTGTAGAGTCTCCTCTTGTGTTGTTGGAAGAGGGTGTTTGCTATGACCAGTGCATTATCTTGGCAAAACTCTATTAGTCTTTGCCCTGCTTCATTCCACATTCCAAGGCCAAATTTGTCTGTTACTCCAGGTATTTCTTAACTTCCTACTTTTGCATTCCAGTCCCCTATAATGAAAAGGACATCTTTTTGGGGTGCTAGTTCTAAAAGATCTTGTAGGTCTTCACAGAACCGTTCAACTTCAGCTTCTTCAGCATTACTGGTTGGGGCATAGACCTGGATTACTGTGATATTGAATGAGGCCATCAGTAAATATTTAGGAGGTGAATGAGTGAATGAATTTTTAAACTAGTGGTAAAATTACATGTGAAGCATTAAATATATTGTGTGCATACACATACAAGCCACACTACAATAAAGATTCACCAAGTGTCAATTTACATGAAATATGGAATTTGGAATTTGTTGTTAGCTTACAAAGTTTTGACTGTTTCATTTACTTATCTAGAGAAATTTAATACTCTCCAACTAAAAGAGCTTCCCTGGTATTTCAGACAGTATAGAACTTACCTGCCAATGTAGGAGACACTTGTTTGCTCCTGGAGAAGGGAATAGAAACCCATTCCAGTATTCTTCCCTGGAGAATACCATGGACAGAGGAGCCTGGAGGGCTACAATCCATGGGTGGCAAAGAGTCAGACATGACTGAGCAGGTAACACTTTCACTTTCACAGCTAAAAGAGCACAAACATTCTAGTTAATGCTATAGTTTTAGTTTTGAGTGAGACAATGACAACAGAACTTTGACATTTTTCAAAATACATGTTAGTTTCTTTTGTATTTGTTGCTCTCCAAGGGATGATCATTAGCAAAGAATGTTAATTTTTTGAGTTAATTGTTATTGTAGGTGCTACAGGAGAAATCAGAAATAACTTTTTATTAAAAATTGATAAAATCACCTTATGTAACTTACCTTTTCCAGGAGAAAAAACTAGACGATAAAAGTTTATTTAATAGCTGTGTTTAATCCTCATATCTCCTCAGTGTGATACCATACCTCTTGCTCTTTAAGAAAAATTCACCTGCAGTCACTATTAAGTGAAGATAGAAAGAAATTATCTTTGAAATTGAAAACAAAATTTAAGAGTCTAAAAAGAAGAAATGTGTTCTGTGCTCATCTATTTGCATAAAAAATTTAAAAACATTAAAGTACACAAAATTGAAAAGAGAAAGTGGAGTAAGTTAAAAGCTGGCAGGCATTTTTCCCATTGATTCTTTGACAAGTGTGATATGGCTGAGAAGAGTGTGAAAGAAGAGGTCTGAAATGATGTGTATTGGTTTTGATTAACCAAGAAAGTGAATGAATGATAAATCAATGAAATAGAAAATTCAGGCAAATATATACATTTTATACCTTGATTTCAGCAAGCCACTTAACTTTCTGCCACAGCATCTTTAAAAACAAAGTGGAGAAACTTGAACCAAATACAAACACTACTGGGTACATTTCAACTGATTAGACAAAAAAATGCAGGCTTTAATTATGTAAATCTTTGGGTTTAGGTGTATTAATTCAGATGAATAATAATAATGCCTGACATTGTATAGCATTTTATAGTTGACAAAGAGCTTTCAGGTAAAATATCTCATTTGATCCTCATCATAGACTTGTGTTGAAAGCTGGGACAATCTTAGTTTAACTAGATATGAAAACTAATTCTCAAACTGATTTTATTTTGTGATTATCTTTACTTAACTAAATATGAGTAAGTGATTTGCCTAAAGATAGATGGGGATGCATATGCCTATTAACATTTCAGATGACACAAAGCTAAGAGGAAAACCAGCTTATTGGATAAAATAATGTAGATTCAAAAACATCCTCAAAGTGAATGCATGGAACAAATCTAACAAGAAAAATAGCTAGAAATGTATGCAATAAACTAGATTTTTTTCATTTGAGCATTTATCTCTTATACATTTATTGTTGTGATTGTTTTATTAATGTCTAGCTGTTTCTAAGAGTTGACTCAATGGAAAAGACCCTGATGCTGGGAGGGACTCGGGGCAGAAGGAGAAGGGGACAACAGAGGATGAGATGGCTGGACGGCATCACCAAATCGATGGACATGAATTTGAGTGAACTCCGGGAGCTGGGGATGGACAGGGAGGCCTGGTGTGCTGTGACTCATGGGGTAGCAAAGAGTCAGACACGACTGAACGACTGAACTGAATTGAACTGAAAGTGTAAGAAATAGATATATAACTAATAGTTCTAAGCTGAAACTAGGGTCAATGAATCTTTTAAAGAAGCAAGCTTATTCTCTATAAAAAGAAAACATTTATAAGATATAAAAATAGAACAACCTAACACTCTAAGAGGAGCCTGGAAGGCTTCAGTCCATGTGGTCACTGAGGGTCGGGCACGACTGAGCGATTTCACTTTCACTTTTCACTTTCATGCTTTGGAGAAGGAAATGGCAACCCATTCCGGTGTTCTTGCCTGGAGAATCCCAGGGACAGGGAAGCCTGGTGGGCTGCCGTTTATGGGGTTGCACAGAGTCGGACACGACTGAAGCGACTTAGCATCAGCAGCAACACTATAAGAAGCACCCTTGTGAAGTAAGGGAATCTGAGTCACAGAAAGTATTTAAACAGACCTGGAGAAACTAGCCAAAGTCATGACAGAGAGCATTTACTTTCTCGGATGGAAATATATTAGGTTTCAATTTGCTATAGCATATTCCTAACCAAATTGATGATAATATCCTTGATATTATTAACAGGCACTAGAGAAAATATGCGGAGAAGGCAATGGCAACCCACTCCAGTACTATTGCCTGGCAAATCCCATGGACAGAGGAGCCTGGTAGGCTGCTGTCCATGGGGTCGCTAGGAGTCAGACACGACTAAGCGACTTCACTTTCACTTTTCACTTTCATGCATTGGAGAAGGAAATGGCAACCCACTCCAATGTTCTTGCCTGGAGAATCCCAGGGACGGGGGAGCCTGGTGGGCTGCCGTCTATGGGGTTGCACAGAGTCAGACACAACTGAAGTGATTTAGCAACAGAGAAAACATGCACACTATATATATATATATATAAAAAATATATATATATATATATTTTCTATTTTGACCTCTTTACCTGCTTTTTGGCACCAGACATTATATTTAAACTCTTGCTTTCACAAATAAGAAGATATGATTTAGTTCTTGTTACTATTGTCTTTTAAAATATTCAGGTTTAAAAAAAAAGAATTTATATCAGATAGCTATGTATTGTTAAATGTTTAACCTATTCAAATGGGTATGCATAAAGGCATTTTTCTAAGGCTGATACTATATATTGTCACCCTGCTTATTTAACTTATATGCAGAGTACATCATGAGAAACGCTGGACTGGAAGAAACACAAGCTAGAATCAAGATTGCCGGGAGAAATATCAATCACCTCAGATATGCAGATGACACCACCCTTATGGCAGAAAGTGAAGAGGAGCTAAAAAGCCTCTTGATGAAAGTGAAAGAGGAAAGCAAAAAAGTTGGCATAAAGCTCAACATTCAGAAAACGAAGATCATGGCATCTGGTCCCATCACTTCATGGGAAATAGATGGGGAAACAGTGGAAACAGTGATATGCAGATGACACCACCCTTATGGCAGAAAGTGAAGAAGAGCTAAAAAGCCTCTTGATGAAAGTGAACGAGGAAAGTGAAAAAGTTGGCTTAAAGCTCAACATTCAGAAAACGAAGATCATGGCATCTGGTCCCATCACTTCATGGGAAATAGATGGGGAAACAGTGGAAACAGTGTCAGACTTTATTTTTTTGGACTGCAAAATCACTGCAGATGGTGACTACAGCCATGAAATTAAAGATGCTTACTCCTTGGAAGAAAAGTTATGAGCAACCTAGATAACATATTCAAAAGCAGAGACATTACTTTGGTGACTAAGGTCCATCTAGTCAAGGCTATGGCTTTTGCAGTAGTCATGTATGGATATGAGAGTTGGACTATGAAGAAAGCTGAGCACCAAAGAATTGATGCTTTTGAACTGTGGTGTTGGAGAAGACTCTTGAGAGTCCCTTGGGCTGCAAGGAGATCCAACCAGTCCATTCTGAAGGAGATCAACCCTGGGATTTCTTTGGAAGGAATGATGCTAAAGCTGAAACTCCAGTACTTTGGCCACCTCATGCGAAGAGTTGACTCATTGGAAAAGACTCTGATGCTGGGAGGGATTGGGGGCAGGAGGAGAAGGGGCTGACAGAGGATGAAATGTCTGGATGGCATCACTGATTCGATGGACGTGAGTCTGAGTGAACTCTGGGAGTTGGTGATGGACAGGGAGGCCTGGCGTGCTGTGATTCATGGTGTTGCAAAGAATCGGACACGAGTGAGTGACTGAACTGAACTGAACTGAGTGGAATGTAGAGGAATGTCCCATTTCTTAGTTTTTCTCCATAGTTAAACCTGTCTTTTTCTTTTCCATCAGAAAGAAAAAGATGATTTTCAATGAAATTGTAGCAGAGTGGTTTTAAAATTAATTCCACTAAAATAGGAATAAAAAAAGGCCATGAAGTTATATTCTTTAAAATTCTTTTGTCCAAATAAGGAGCATGGAAAAACTACCAGGCTTTCGAGTGCATCTCCTGGAGGGGAATGGTTTTGTTCCTAAGCTCTTTCTACTCCCAGTTAGTTCTGAGGTCTAAGCATCTTTCAAAGTCATGATTGCATGTTTCTGTATGATGTTCATGTTATTCAGTGCTGGCTCTTCCAAAGTTGGTGAAGCTTCTCAAAGCAAGGTGAAACCAAGATAAGATGCTGGTACACTTTTCAGTCTATTTGTTTTAAATTTTGTTTTGTTACTGGGAAAATTTTTAGCTAGAACAGCAGATCCTCCAGAGAGAAGGAACCTTGGAGGAGATCTGACCCAGCCTCTCTCCATGTTCAAGTGCCCTCTATCTCATCTAAGGCAAAAAAGCATCGGATTAAGACTGAGCAACTCCTCCTGTGAAATGTATGTGATCATGTCTTATAGCATTAAATGCAGATGGATAAATTCATTCAAGAACATCTCCCAAGCAACTCACAGGTGCCAGGCAGTGGGCTGGGTACACAGCTCACAGAGGACATGCACAGGATCACATAGGCCTGGTGGGAATGCCAGAAAATAGTTAAATGATCCAAACGTAAAAGTGATGATCACAAAATATGTAGGTACCATGTACTGAGGGGATAGAAATGTCCTTGGGGAGGTCAGGAAAGGCTTTGTAAAAGAGATAACATCTGAGCTATGTTTTAAAGTACAGTGAGGCAAAACAACAATAACAACAATAAAAAACCCCATAAAGCATTACTATGTTAAGATTCAGCTCTCTGTGGCCCTTCTGACATTCTATCTCCTCTGCCTAGAATTCTTTCTCCTTGTCTTCCCAGTGAATTTTCACCCACCCAGGGCACCAAAGTAAATGAACAAGCCCACAGCTGAGGAAGTAGTAACTGAGGTCAGAAGGATGTGAACCAGGTTGAAAAACTCATGTCCCCCCAGAACCTCAGAATGCAACACTGTTAGGACACAGAGTTTTTGCAGAGGTAAGTAGTGAAGATGAGGTCATACTAACTTAACACTGCATGCTCAGTTGTGTCTGACTCTTTGTGACCCCATGGACTGCAGCCCACTAGACTCCTCTGTCCATGGAATTTACCAGGCAAGAATATTGGAGTCAATTGCCATTTTCTCCTTCATAGGATCTTTCCAACCCAGAAATCAAACCCGCATCTCCTGCATCTCTCGCATTGGCAAGCAGATTCTTTACCACTGAGCCACTTGGGAAGCCCGTCATACTAGCTTAGTTGTTATTGTTCAGTCATGCCTGACTCTTTGTGACACCATGGAATGCATCATGCCAGGCTCCCCTGTCCCTTACCATCTCCCAGAGTTTATTCAAATTCATGTCCATTGAGTCGGTGATGCCATCCAAGCATCTCATCCTCTGTTGTCCCCTTCTCCTCCCACCTTCAATCTTTCCCAGCATTAGGGTCTTTTCCAGTGAGTCGGCTCTTTGCATCATGTGGCCAAATTTTTGGAGCTTCAGTTTCAGCATCAGTCCTTCCAATGAATATTCAGGGTTGATTTCCTTTAGGAGTGATTATTTTTTCTCCTTGCTGTCCAAGGGACTGTTAAGAGTCTTTTCCAAAGCATCAATTTTTTGGCACTCAGCCTTTTTTATGGTCCAACTTTCACATCCACACATGACTACTGGAAAAACCATAGCTTTGACTAGATGGACTTTTGTCGGCCAAGTAATGTCTCTGCTTTTTTAATATGTTGTCTAGGCTTGTCATAGCTTTTCTTTCAAGAAGCAAGCTAACTAACTTAAAGTGTACTCTAATCCAGTGACTGGTATTCCTCTAAGCAGGCCATAAGAAGACACAGAGACACCTAGGGTAGAAGCTATGTGAAGATGGAGGTAGAGACTAGAATGTTGCACCTACAAGACAAGGAACTGCCAGCCACGACCAGAAACAAGACAAGGAACTGCCAGCCATGACCAGAGAGACACCAATGGATTCTCCTGCTGAGCCTCAAAGAAGGGACCGACTCTGCTGACACCCTGTTTCCAAATCCAGGAGAGAAGAAATTTTGGTTGTTTTAAGTTACTGAGTGTGTGGTCATTTGTCATAGCAGTCCCAGGAAATTCCCACAAAGGGGAAGCATGAACTGAATTATGAAGCTCCCACAGTATGGGAAGGCACTGGTGGAAATTTATTTTAGAAAGATTGTTACAGCCATGATGAAAGGACGATACGGGAGAGGAGACAGCATTTAAGAGGTTACTGCAGCAGAGAAAGGCAGTGACAAGCACTAACAAGGTAGCAGCAGTGGGGAGAAGAACACAGGTTTAAGAGCTATTGGGTCGGCCAAAATTTGTTTGGGTTTTTCTGTAACATCTTATGGCAAAATCTGAATGAACCTTTTGGCCAACTCAATACACAGAGGGAAAAACATATCTTCTGGTGCCCAGCTGGAAGCAATGGATGGAAAAGGGGAAGAACTAGGGCTAATAGTCTCAGGTTTCCAGCTTATGTGAGGGCATGGGTGGTAGTGCCATCAGTTGAAATAAAGAAACATGGAGGAACAGACTCAGGGCAGAGAGGAGTGGGGTGGGAGACAGCTGAGAAGAAAGTCTGAACACGTGACACCACAGTCAAGAGTAGCCTGGTGGAGACGTGTAGCAGATAACTAAAAATAAAAGAAACTCTGACCGTCTTTCCAATTTCAGATTTTGTAGCATAGTCAAAGAAGCCAAGAGCATGGTAAGGATCCAAGCAGAACGTGTAGGAAAAGACAAGAGAACCATGGAGGATGTGACACCCTAATACTTCAGGATCAGTTAGCAGGAATCAAGTTAATCAAGAACAAATTCCATAGGGGATGAGACATATAGTTCAGTTAAGTCACTCAGTCGTGTCTGACTCTTTGCGACCCCATGAATCGCAGCACGCCAGGCCTCCCTGTCCATCACCAACTCCCGGAGTTCAGTCAGATTCACGTCCATCGTCAGTGACGCCATCCAGCCATCTCATCCTCGGTTGTCCCCTTCTTCTCCTGCCCCCAACCCCTCCCAGCATCAGAGTCTTTTCCAATGAGTCAACTCTTTGCATGAGGTGGCTAAAGTACTGGAGTTTCAGCTTTAGCATCATTCCTTCCAAAGAAATCCCAGGGTCGATTTCCTTCAGAACGGATTGGTTGGATCTCCTTGCAGTCCAAGGGACTCTCAAGAGGCTCTCAAGAGTCTTCTCCAACACCACAGTTCAAAAGCATCAGTTCTTTGGCGCTCAGCCTTCCTCACAGTCCAACTCTCACATCCATACATGACTACTGGAAAAACCATAGCCTTAAGTTTCACAAATTATGTTTGTTCCCGGATGCCCATTGTTTGGACAGTAACACACTTAAAGGTAACTTCAATTACATGAAGCCCAGTGAGTGAAGGGCTCCCCAGAAAGACTAATGCATTACATCAGCAGTTTACAGAGGAGACAGGAGAAAGGTGGTATGTCATTTTATTTTGCAGTCAAAGGAAGATACCCAAGGCAGCAGGCTTCATGCTGGGTGACATTCTGGGAGGGATCTAACAGGAAGAGAGACTTGGAAAAGAGAAGATGGCAAACAGAAGATGGCAAACAGAACATTTGTGTGTGAAAGAAGAAAAAACTCCTGTTAATAGAATTAGAACCAAGTCACAAGGAAGCAAGGAAAAACTTTCCTAAAGATCTGCACAAACATGGAATGGACTGTTCTATGAGGTGGGAAGTTCTGTTTCACTGGATCATCTGGGAGGGCTTAAGAGCTCTGGATCCGGGGTGGGAAACTTTTTCCTGCAACAGGCCAGAGAGGAAATGTTTGTGAGCCGTATGGCCTCTGTCACAACTAGGTGATTCTGTCATAGTACAAAAGCAGACACAGGTAATGTTTACAGGAATGGCCATGACTGTGTTCCAATGAAACTATTTGCAGAAATGGGTGATGGGCTGGATCTGGCTAGAGCATGCATGTCAGTCTGCCAGCCCTTGTCTGGGATCTTTGCTTTGCAACCAGTGATCCACAGACAAGCACCCTCAGAATCACCTGGGAGCTTGTTAGAAATGCAGAATGCAGGCCCCCATTAGGCCTACTGAATCTGAGTCTATATTGCAGCAGCTCTGGATTCTAGATTCTGATCCCTCCTTCATCCAAGATTGTTTTGTTATTTGCTTTTTTTGTTTAGTAATCTATATGGCTGGGATACAATATATTCTCAATGACGTCCAGTTTTCAACAAGAAAAACAACCACTATTACAAAATGAGACATGGGAAGAAATATGAAAGTCTGAATCTAAATTTCAACAAGATCTCCAGGTGATATGTGTGCCCACAGAGTTTGGGAAACACTAGTTTAGATGACTGGTGCCTACGATGGAACCTAATCTGGCCTAGCAGAAGCAGACTCTCATGAAAAGTGGGTAAAAATCACATTCCGGGCCTTAACCCCACAGGTTTCAAACCCACAGGTGTCAACTTAGTAGTCTGACTGGGGCCCAGGGTCCTGTTTTTTCACATGGATAATGCTAAGGTTTGAAAACCTCTGGTCTGGTAGCCTCAGAGAACCCCTCCAAATAAGTTTCTTTGAATCCACTTAAAGGAAGCATAGCAAGATCGGACAATTCTGTTAATTTTATTTTCTTCTTGTTTTTTGTCTGTTTGCTTTTCAGTCAAAAACTGGGTTTTCTGTTTCAGAAAGAAATTGTGCCAATGGTTGCCTACTTGATGAACTTGAACAAAGAGAACAGAACACTCAAAAAAAAAAAAAAAAAAAAAAAAGCAGTTATCAAACAGTCCTAGAATGCCACCTGCTGGTCCTTTGAGTGCACCCACATTTCCACCAGAGACAACTCAGGTACTAGATTCACCAGAAATAAATGGAGTGGGAGAGAAAGAGAGGAGGAAAAGGGCAGGAGACATGAAAAAAGTAGATGTGGAGGAATGACAGCATGAATTACACCATTGCCATAAATTACGCCCATGCACACTTCAGTGCTCCACTGAGTAACTTCTTGAGGGGGGACTTTGGGTCTTCTTTCTGTTTTGGCTGCATCAGGTCTTAGTTGTGTCATGTGGGATCTTTTGTGGTGGTGCACGGGCTTAGTTGCCCTGCAGTATATGGGATTTTAGTTCCCCCACCATGGATCGAACCTGAGTCCCCTGCATTGCAAGGTAGATTCTCCAACACCGGACCACCAGGGAAGTCCCTGTGTCTTCTGGCTTTAACTCTGGCATCAGAACTGAGTTGAGAAGTGTTCACATAAACCCTGTGCCTCTAACCCCTCAACATGAGCACTAGTCAGAATGCGCCTGGAGAACCATATCTGGTTCTGATTAGGACTTGCAGCACCTCATTCCTCACCACCTCATTCCTCCCATCCACATGTGTATTCTGAGCACCCACACTGGACAGTGCATAGTCCTCAGGCACAGGGGTGAACAAGACAGGTCATGGTCTCTGCCTGCATGGAACTTCAGTTCAGTTCAGTTCAGTCGCTCAGTCGTGTCTGACTCTTTGCGACCCCATGAATCGCAGCACGCCAGGCCTCCCTGTCCATCACCATCTCCCGGAGTTCACTCAGACTCACGTCCATCGAGTCCGTGATGCCATCCAGCCATCTCATCCTCGGTCGTCCCCTTCTCCTCCTGTCCCCAATCCCTCCCAGCATCAGAGTCTTTTCCAATGAGTCAACTCTTCGCATGAGGTGGCCAAAGTACTGGAGTTTCAGCTTTAGCATCATTCCTTCCAAAGAAATCGAGTCTTGGAAAGTAAAGAATTAGTTGAGAAGAATTAAGGCAAGTAATTAAGGCAAACATCAGGTGGCGCTAGTGGTAAAGAATCCACCTGCCCATGCAAGAGACATATGGGTTTGATCCCGGGAAGATCCCCTGAAGGAGGGCATAGCAACCCACTCCAGTATTCTTGCCTAGAGAATCCCATGGGCAGAGGAGCCTGAAGGGATACAGTCCATGGGGTCGCAAAGAGTCAGACATGACTGAAGAGACTTAGCACACAAGGCAAGTAAAGACCATATCCCAGGGTGATTCCAGGAAAAGGCAGGCTGCTCTCAGAACACACAACCAAGCAACACAGACCAGGGTGGGGTACAGATGACATTCTGCTTGGCTGCTGCCCCATTTCTAGGTCTGAATGTCTGAGTCAGGGCGTGTGGTCTACTGTCTACTCAGCTGGCCCACAGTCTTATTCCTGGAAGCTTCACATTCACCCACCTGGCCCTTGAGGCAGTTTGAACTGGCAACAACCCTCAGTCTAGAGGTTCCAGGGAAGCTTCTAGGTGGAAATGACATTTAAGCTGAGACTAGAAAACCAAATTAGGAGTTCCCTGGATTCAGGGGTGGAGGTAACAGGGAAGGCTCTTAAAAGTAGAATGTGAGTGAAATAACCAAGAAGCATGAGACCTTCAGGAAGTCAGGGCCCCAGGGTGCAGGGGGCAGGGGTGAGGCTGGTTCTGGAGGTGAGGCTGGGGGGAAGGTTCACAGGACCAGAAGGAGGAGAGTGAACTTGTTAGCCAAAATATTTTCCTTTTGATAATATGGGGTGTGAGGTGGGAGGGGGGTTCAGGATTGGGAGCTCATATACACCCGTGGTGGATTCATGTCAATGTATGGCAAAACCAATACAGTATTGTAAAGTAAAATAAAGTAAAAATTAAAAAAAATAAAGAAATTGAAACATTTCATAAGGACACTGGAGAAGTTTGTTTAGGGAAATGACTAGAGCGGGTAAACTTTCCCTTCTCCAGGGCATCTTCCCAACCCAGGGATCGAACCTGGGTCTCCTGCATCAGGTTCTTTACCAACTGAGCTATCAGGGAAGCCAGGAAAATGACAATCAGGCCAAAGAGAGCCCCTGTGATCATGTGGAAGGAGAGTGGGGTGAGGGCAGCACCATGGGCGAGGTGACAGGCGGTGGTCTGGGGGTTGGACCAAGGGGTGAAGGGCTCAGAGCTGCTTAAGGAAACAGACCTGATGGGGCTCGATGATGGACAGGATGTGGGGAGGGAGACAGAGTCGTAGGGGCCCTCAGATCTGTGACTGATCTAACAGGGTGGCTGGTGTCAAGAACCGAGCTAAAGGTCACAGTGCGGACAGACAGGGGACGGAAGGTCAGCTCTGAAGCTGTGCTGGAGGTGCAAGCCAGACATTCAAGGGTCCAAGCTCAGGGTTCAGTGGGTTGTGTGGATCTGGAGCTCAGGAGAGAAGGCTGAGCTGAGGGTGAAGACCTGGGTGTCAAAGGCCCACAGAAGGAAAGAGGAACCGGGGCCTGGGACAGTCCTGGGAGGGGTGCCGAGGAGGTGCCCTGGGAGAGAACCCCAGCTTCTCAGGGACAGGTGAATGGTGACTCTGCCCCGAGAGACAAGACAGCACCTGCAGGAGGGTGTGGCTCACAGGGGTGGGCCCCAGAGAAGCCAAGCAGCATAAGCCCTATAAGTGAGAAGTAACTGAGCAACAAGGAGGGCGTATGTGACCTTGGCAAGACCACACATTGCAGAGATGGACTTGCTAAAACGTCAGTGGGAAGAGAGCCCTTGGGAAGGGAAGGGTTGAGGATGCAGAAGAGAAAGAGGGGGAGAGGTGTCCCTATAACCTTGAACGGGGATCCAGAACACAGGTGGGTCACATCAGGGTCTGGCTTTGGGCAGGAGAAGGGGCTCCTCCACGCACCAAAAGGACGGGGTTGGTGCTGCTTGGGGACACTGGGCAGGCACAACGGCAAGGGGCTGAGAGTGTTCTCATGGTTGGAGGGTCTGTTTCCAGTTCTGGGATTTCTCCTGTACTCTGGTTACTTTTGATTGAGTGATGAACACCACATGTGAAAAACTGGAGCGAGGATCTGAGGCTTTTCCTCCAGTGAAGACTGTCCTATTTTTGCTTCTAACTGGCAGGTGGACAAGAGACACCGACAATCCCAAATCCCCTTCATTTAATTGGTGCTAAAATGCTTCGAACCAGGACTCTAGACCCTATGAGGGATGGCTGAACACTGGATTACCCCCTCACTCCTCAGCAATGGCCTTTCAAACCTAGGGTGTTGGCCAGGGTCCTTCCAACTTGGCATGTTCAATTTTTGTCTCCAGTCTGTGAATCTGGAAAGACCTCTGCTCAGAGTTTCAACCAAACTTCTACCAAAACAAGCCAGATTACCATCACCAGAAAAAGAGCTCCTCCATCTTTCACTAACATCGAAAACTTATGGCTTGGCTACCTGCATCTCTCTATAAGACTTCCCCAACCCTGCAGAAGCAAAAAGAGCCTAGAGATCTGATTTTCACCTTACAGCCAGCAACTAGTTCTGTGACTTCTGGACGTGACCTCCCAAGGTGCCCTTATCCTCACATATAAAATGCATCTTGATCAGAATCTTTGAATGTCTTCCTGCTCTAGAAGTTTTGCAGTCTCTAACATCCCTGCCTAGAGAAAGCAATGGCACCCCACTCCAGTACTCTTGCCTGGAAAATCCCATGGATGGCTGAGCCTGGTAGGCTGCAGTCCATGGGGTTGCTAAGAGTCAGACATGGCTGAGCAACTTCACTTTCACTTTTCACTGTCATGCATTGGAGAAGGAAATGGCAACCTACTCCAGTGTTCTTGCCTGGAGAATCCCAGGGACGGAGGTGCCTAGTTGGCTTCTGTCTATGGGGTCGCACAGAGTCAGACACGGCTGAAGCAACTTAGCAGCAGCAGCAGCAGCAGCAACATTCCTGCCAACTCTTACACTGCACAATCTCAGAATATACATTCTTCTGTGGATCTGTCAGCGCCCAGCCCAGCCACTGATCACAACTTTCCATTCTCAGAAGACCATTAAAACAAATGGACTTAAACTACTACAACAGAGCTTTGCAGGCAATGTGGGTTTGATCCCTGGGTCAGGAAGATGTCCTCGAGAAAGAAATAGCAATCACTCCAGTATTCTTGCCTGGGAAATCCCATGGATAGAAGAGGGTGGTGGCTACAGCTCATGGGGTCACAAAAGTCAGTCACAACGTGGTGACTAAACCACCACCAAGCTACAACAGCATGCATTTAGATGTGCAAGCAAAGACATTCAGTTTCTAAAACTGTGCCCATTCATGTGGAAGATCCTCATTATTTGCTGCCCTGGCTACTAAGTTATGCAAAGTGGACAAGGACCCAATCAACACTAAGGCAGAAAGTCAGAGAGAAAAGCTGAGCCCTGAAGACGAAGGGAGTCAGTGGAGAGCATCATTGTGCCAAATGGCACGTGATACCCAGACATGAGGGGACAAATCTGAGTTTCAGCAAATGATTTACATTGTTCTTTTTTAAAAAAGAAGGATGCTATGTGCTCAAGGCAGGAGAGCCTCAAATGTCAGCCTCTGGCTTTTTAGAAGCTAACATGCCATGCTTTCCTTGGTGGATGAGAAGTCCCAAGATACACAAACATTCTACTTGTTTTCATGGTGGACAAAAAGACCAGTGGTTGAAAATAACGACAAGTTGAAACAAAGCCCTACTTTCACGAGCACAGAGAAGACCCAATGGAGCCATTTCATTATGCAGAGAACATTCTCCTGCAAAAACCTGGTGGCTCTGGCCCAAGCTCCATACCGCGAAGCTGCTGTGTGCCCTGCCCCCATGCTCCCCTGGCCATGGAGCTCCTGGTCTGCTCCTCTTCTCTGCAGGACACTGCTATCTCCCAAGTAGCAATCTCCCCTTCCTTGCAGCATGTGGACCCATTGAAAAGCAAAGGAGTGTATGCTAAAAGCTGTGTTGCCACCAACACCCCCAGATGAATTCTTTCCTGGGCTTCTTGATGGCAGAGTAACACACAGGCTGGAAGCTACTGACCTCTAGGTTGGTCCTTACTCTTTCCAAGAAGTTCCACATGTGGTGGAATAGGAGCTGGTGGAAGCTCTGGGTGCCAGCTCTGCTGTTCTCTAACAAAGCTCACTGAGGCATTAAAAATGGCATGAAATCTTATGTTTCAGACATCACTGGGAATCAAAGGTAGAAAGGTGACTAAGACACATGAGGTGCCAGCCACTACAGAGCTAAAATCAAAGAGGGCCTCAATTTCCTGCCTGCTAAAGGAAGATGCTGGATCAGGTAATCTTTGAAAGTGAAAGTGAAGTCGCTCAGTCGTGTCCGATTCTTAGCGATCCCACGGACTGCAGCCCACCAGGCTCCTCCGTCCATAGGATTTTCCAGGCAAGAGTACTGGAGTGGGGTGCCATTGCCTTCTCCAAGTAATCTTTGAAGGTCCTTCTAATTTTAAAGTGCTATGGCTTTACGATCTGAGTTACAGCCCTGGTTGGCCACATGCAGCTGTGGACTGCTGCATCTTCTCTGGACTTCAGTTTCCATGTCTGCAAAGCAAAGAGGAGAGATCTGCAATATCCCTTGTTACCTTATGTAGACACTATGGAAAGTTTCCAGAGTCACCTGGCAAGGAGTCCTTCTGTTGGATGGCTGCCAAGCAATAGGAGTCCACGAAGGAAGCCTGATGCCATGAGAAAGAACTGCGGGAGAAGCAGCTTAACTGGGTACCTAAGAAGCAAGAACAGAGTGTTTCAAGTCAGTGTGAGTGCAGGTGTGTGGACCCTTCCTGCCCCACCCACCCCTCTCCACTGGCCTAAGGCTTGCAAGTGTTTACTAAGTCACCAGTCACCACAACAGGAGTGAGGCCAGCACTGAAAACAAACTGAAGTGTGTGGTAAAGCTGACTACTTGTGAGCTTTCTGGCCAACTCTGGACATAACAGCAGCTTGGGCTCAGTTGGGGAAGAACCCTTGAAAGAAGTGTCATCATCTGCGGGGGACTGCCCCTGAGGGGTTAAGTCCTGGGAGCTACCCAAGCGTTATCGCAGGGCCCCATGGCTTGTCCTGGGCTTCAGCCCAGGCATGTCCTGAGCTCTCTGTCCCGCCACCCCGAAGAATGTGTTTACGACCTTGTGTCTCCAGGTGTCTGGTGTTTATCGCACTTCAAGGACGTAGGAGATGTGTTCTGCACACAATGGTGAAAGTCTGGTGATTGATTATTGTGGTCAAAATAAATGACATAAGTCCTAAATGTTATCCTATATATACTGCACACCTAATAAAGTTGGTATCAGACAATGCGCAAGGAAGCTGTCTGATCCTCTCAACCCCATCTTTTCTGTCTACTTTTCTACGCGGGCGTCCTCCTTCGCGTTTCTCTCCACAGGTGTAGCTGCCTGACTGTGCTGGCCGTGGCAATCATCACAAAAATAAAAATTGAGGACTTCCCTTGTGGTCCAGTGGATAATGATGCAGTGTGTTCTCCTGTTTAGAGGCTGCAACTATCCAGGTTTCACAAGGGGGATATACTGATTTTGCCATATTGCCTGAATTTCCAGCTTCAAGATAACATGTTTCCTGCATATTGAGAGCTGTGTGAGGACACTCCTAGTGGACAGACACTGTACCATTGGCTGAGAAAAGGTATTAGTGGAGAGTGCCCTGTGAATGTGGATGGCCAAGCCTGTTGTTATCCTGATAAGGTGAAACGTACTGTCAGATGACCTCGCAGCAAGAAGTGGCAAGCAGCCTCATTCATGAGAAGTGAAATTGCTTTGTGATTCAAAGGACTATAGCCTATAAAGCTCCTCTCTCTGTGGAATTGGAGAGGCAAGAGTACTGGAGTGGGTTGCCATTTCCTTCTCCAGGGGATCTTCCTGAGCCGGGGATTGAACCCAGGTCTCCCATAGTGCAGGCAGACGCCTTACCCATTGATCCACCAGGGAAGCCCACCTGATTCATTGAAAACTCAACTTCTGAACCAAAGCTGTTCAAGGATTGAAGAGTAGAATGAGCCTGTGTGTTTTTTGGGCAGGTTCGATGCTGCAACTATACAGGTTTCACAGTGGAAATGACGTCATACACCAATTCCAGGTTCACAAAAGCACATCTCCCTGCAGTTTCAAAGCTGTGTAAATTCATTTCTAGGACACAATGTACAACCCGTGGATGCTGACTTCCATATCTTTTTATGCTGATCAGCTAAAAGTGTTCTGTTAGAGGACTTTCCAGCAAGAAATGGCAAGCAGTGTGTTTCTCTCAGAAAACACACATATTTGATGAAACTTGCTATCATATAAAGAAGGGAAAAATGCATCAGTGTATTTTTCCCTCATGTTTGAGACTGCAAGTATTCTGGGTTTGTTAGGCGAAAATGCTGCTTTCTCCTCAAGCCCCTGAGTTCTAGGTGTACAAAAAAAGTTTTGTCACAAGTTCAGAACAGTGCAATGACCCCTGCCCTAGAACACACCGTACCATACCTTTACAAAAACATTCAGGGAAGAGTGTTCTGTGAGTGCTTCTGGCATACCTGTTGTTATCCTGAGTAGGTGAAATTACACTGTCAGATGATTTGGTAGCATTAATAATCAAGTGCCTACGCTTTCAGAAAACGCAGATACTTAAGCAAAGCTGCAGCTCTTAGAAAAATGAACCCATGTGCTTTTCTTTCAGGTTTAAGACAGCAAGCACCCTGCAATCATATGAAGAAATGCTGCTTCTGCCATTAGGTTCCAAATCCCATGTGTATGAAAACAAATGTCCCCATAGTCAGAAAGCTGTCTAAGAGAGTCCAAGGACAGATTGCACCGTTTCATGAGTAAAGACTTCAGCGGGGAGTATTATGAGTTCAGTGGGAAGTGTTCTGTGAGTGTTCATTGTCATACCTGTTGTCAGCCTGATTTGGTGAAACTGGACTGGTGATGCCTTCTCGATAAGAAGTGGCAGCAGTATGTTCCTTTTGAAAACTCAAACAATGGACTAAAGCTGTTGTCATAATGCACAGAAAAATGACCCAGTGTGCTTACCTGGCTGGATTGAGGCTGCAACTCTTCTGCTTTCACAGGAGGAATATACTGATTTTGCCATATGCCCTGGAATTCCAGCTTTGAGATAACATGTTTCCTGGCACATTTAGAGCTGCATGAAGACACACCTAGTGCATAGACACTGTCCCATTTGAGAAGCCAAGATATCCGTGGAGAGTGTTCTGTGAATGTGGATGGCCAAGCCTGGTTTTACTCTGATTAGTTGAAACTTACTGTCAGATGACCTCAGAGAAAGAAGTGCCAAGCAACCTGATTCAGAAGTGAAGTTGCTCAGTTCACTCTTTGCAATTTCTTTGATGGTAGCCAACCAGGCTCCTCTGTCCATGGCATTTTGCAGGCAAGATTACTGGAATGGGCTGCCATTTCCTGCTCCAGGGGAACTTCCTGAAACTTGGATCAAACCCAAGTTTCCTGAATTGCAGACAGATGCTTTATCCTCTAAGCCACCAGGGAGGCCCACCTGATTCCTTGAAAAGTCAGCTACTTAAAGAAGCTGTTCTAGGACTGAAGAGTAGAGTGAGCCTATTTGCATTTCCAACGGGTTGCATGTTACAACTCTACAGATTTCACAGGACAAATGACTGATTTTTGACATTATACCTCAATTCCAGGTTCACAAAACACATCTCCCTGTAGTTTCTAAGCTCTGTAAATTCATTCCTAGGACTAAAGCTACGATCCGTATATATTGTCAGAGGACTTCCCAGCAAGAAATAGAAAGCCTCATTTTTCTCTCAGAAAACAGAAATACTTGAAACTTGTCATAAAGAAGGGAAAAATGCACCAATGTGTTTCCTGTCAGGTTGGAGACTGCAAGTATTCTGGATTCGTTAGGTGAAAATGCTGCTTTCTCTTCAGGCACCAAGTTCTATGTTCAGAAAAATGTTTCCCCACAGGTTCTGAGCTGTGCAAAGGCACACCTAGATCACACTGCACCATTCCCTTAAAAAAGAATTCAGAGGAGAATGTTCCGTGAGGGCTTCTCCTGTACCTTTTGTTACCCTGAGTGGGTGAAATTACACTGTCAGATTACTTTGTAGCATTAGTAATCAAGGACCTGTGCTTTCAGAAAATGCAGATACTTAAGCAAAGCTGTGGGCTTAAGAGAGAGAGAAATGAACTCATGCGCATTCATTTCAGGTGTCAGAGTGCAACCACCAGCAGTCACATGAAGAAATGCTGCTTCTGCTTTTAGCCTCCAAATCCGATGCTAACAAAAACATATGTCCCTGTAGTTAGAAAGCTGTCTAAGAAAACCCAAAGGCAGATTGTACCATTCCATGAGTAGAGTTCAGTGGGGAGTGCTCTGAGAATTCAGTGGGGGAGTGTTCTGTGAGTGTTGGCTGCCATATCTGTTGTTAGCCTAATTAGGTGAAACTGGACTGGGTCTTGCTTCCCTAGTAAGAAGTGGCCAGCAGCATGTTCCTTTCAGAAAACTCAGAGAATGGACCAAAGCTGTTGTCACGATGCACAGAAAAATGACCCAGTGTATTTTCCTGGCTGGTTTGAGTATGCAAGTCTACAGTTTTCACAGGAGGAATATACTGATTTTGACATATTGCCTGGAATTCCAGCTTCAAGATAACACATTTCCCTGCACATTTAGAACTGCATAAAGACACTACTAGTGCACAGACATGGTCTCATTTGAGAAGCCAAAATATCTGTGGAGAGTGCTGTGTGAATCTGGACGGGCAAGCCTATTAGGTGAAATGTACTGTCCTGACCTCGCAGAAAGAAGTACCAAGCAGCCTGATTCAGGAGAAGTGAAGTTGCTCAGTCGTGTAAGACTCTTTGTGATTCCTCTCACTGTACCCCATCCAGGCTCCTTTGTTCATGGTATTTTGCAGGCAAGAGTACTGGAGTGGGCTGCCCTTTCCTTCTCCAGGGGAACTTCCCAACACGGGCATCGAACCCAGATCTCCTGCATGGCAGGCAGATGCTTTACCCTCTGAGCCACCAGGGAGGCCCTGATATTTTGAAAAGTCAATTACTTAAAGAAGTGGTTTTAGGATTGAAGAGTAGAATGAGCCTGTGTGTGTTTCTGACAGGTTGCATGCTGCAACTGTATAGGTTTCACAGGGTAAATGACTGATTTTGGATATCATACCTCAATTCCAGGTTCACAAAACTCGTCTCCCTGTAGTTTCAAAGCTCTGTAAATTCATTCCTAGGACTCAAGGTACAATCCATGTATGATGACATCTAGATCTGTTTTTACCCTGTTTGGCTAAAAGTGAAGATCTTTTTTGTACAGTTCTTCTGTGTATTCTTGCCACCTCTTCTTAATATCTTCTGCTTCTGTTAGGTCCATACCATTTCTGTCCTTTATCGCGCCCATCCTTGCATGAAATGTTCCCTTGGTATCTCTAATTTTCTTGAAGAGATCTCTAGTCTTTCCCATTCTGTTGTTTTCCTCTATTTCTTTGCATTGATCACTGAAGAAGGCTTTCTTATCTCTTCTTGCTATTCTTTGGAACTCTGCATTCAGGTGCTTATATCTTTCCTTGTCTCCTTTGCTTTTCGCCTCTCTTCTTTTCACAGCTATTTGTAAGGCCTCCCCAGACAGCCATTTTGCTTTTTTGCATTTCTTTTCCATGGGGATGGTCTTGATCCCTGTCTCCCGTACAATGTCACGAACCTCATTCCATAGTTCTTCAGGCACTCTATCTATCAGATCTAGGCCCTTAAATCTATTCCTCACTTCCACTGTATAATCATAAGGGATTTGATTTAGGTCATACCTGAATGGTCTAGTGGTTTTCCCTACTTTCTTCAATTTGAGTCTGAATTTGGCAATAAGGAGTTCATGATCTGAGCCACAGTCAGCTCCCGGCCTTGTTTTTGTTGACTGTATAGAGCTTCTCCATCTTTGGCTGCATAGAATATAATCAATCTGATTTCGGTGTTGACCATCTGGTGATGTCCACGTGTAGAGTCTTCT
>SJYT01059898.1:40938-66490 GCA_006410635.1 Cephalophus harveyi | reverse complement strand
CGATTTATGGGGTCGCAAAGAGTCGGACACGACTGAGCGACTGAACTGAACTGAACTGGCTAAAAGTGTACTGTCAGAGGACTTCCTAGCAAGAAATGGCAAGCAGTTTGTTTTTCTTAGAAAACACAAATACTTGATGAAACTTGTTGTCATAAAGAAGGGGAAAATGCACCAATGTGTTTCCCATTAGGTTGGAGATTGCAAGTATTCTAGATTTGTTACGCGAAAATGATACTTTCTCTTCAGATACGGAGTTCTAGGTTCAGAAAAATGTTTTCCCACAGGTTCTGAGCTGTGCAGAGGCACTCCTAGATCACATTACACCATTCCCTTAGAAAAGAATTCAGGAAAGAATGTTCTGTGAAGGCTTCTGCTGGAGCTGTTTTTACCTCAAGTGGGAGAAATTACACTGTCAAATGACTTCGTAGCATTAATAATCAAGGACCTGTGCTTTAGAAAATGCAGATACTTAAGTGAAATTGGGGGCATAAGGAAGAGAGAAATGAGCTCATGTGCGTTTATTTCAGGCATCAGAGTGCAAACCCCTGGCAGTCATAGGAAGAAATGCCTTTGGCACTCTCT
Source organism: Cephalophus harveyi (assembly GCA_006410635.1). Classification (NCBI taxonomy): domain Eukaryota; kingdom Metazoa; phylum Chordata; class Mammalia; order Artiodactyla; family Bovidae; genus Cephalophus; species Cephalophus harveyi. The sequence goes on along the minus strand of SJYT01059898.1, from coordinate 65,908 downwards.
TTTCTTGCCTTTCATTCATTGAAGGAATGTGTTTCCTAGCATTCTGTTTGCCGAATGCAACCCAATATTTGTAAATTTTTGCCTGGAAGTCATTTTTAAGTAAAAATTTCCCCTCATGGTTGTCACAGTAGGGAAGAATAGTGTAATTACAGGGAAAACAAACAAAAAACCCCATTTCATCAATGTTTCTCTGTAGGAAGGATTGAGTGATCCTAGGTCTCTCTGGAAAATTCTTGGATACTACAGGGAAACATACTGAGTGTGAAACTGGATATTGGACCTTGTTGGCAAAATTAGCATTTTCTCTCTGTTGGCCCTAAAAAGGTGTGGGCTGGCAGTACACACATCCAATAATACATCCAATTGATGTTTTCCTACTTAATGACATCAATAGGTTTGGTCAAACCTTTCCAATTTCTGATTTGAGTAGGCAGCTTGAAACTCCTTGGGGCAGGATCATTTCCATTAGAATGTCAACTAATCTAGGTAACAACAGTATGGCACTCAGTACTTTCAGATAATTTCCCAAGCCTGTTTCCTCATGGGCAGACCCAATATGAGCTAGGAATGGGTTCACAAGGCTCGGAAAGTGCAGGGAAACGTACTGGCTATGAGTCTGGAAATTAGGGCCTCTGTACAAACCTGGAGTACTCATATTTTAGAATATAGACTTCCTGATACATAGATGCCCGAAAAATACTTTTTTTTAATGCCTTTCATTCATCAAACGAGCATAACTTTCCCAGCATTCTGTGTTCTGAGAGTAACACACTGTTTGAAAATGCTTACTTGGAGGTCATTTTTCAGTAATAATTTCCCTTGACTGTGTCACCATAGGGAAGGCCCCCACACTCACAGGGAAAAGCAAACAGACATCCAAACATCTGTTCCATCAAGTTTTCTCTGTAGGAGAGATCCAGTGATTCTAGGTCTGTCTGGAAAATTCTTGGATACTGCAGAGACACAAACTGAGTGTGAACCTGGATCCTGGACCTTGTTGGCAGAATTAGCATTTTCTCTCAGTTGGTCCTAAAATGGTGTGGCCTAGCAACTTCCTGAAAATCTATCCAATTGCTCTTTTCTTACTTGTGACAATATCTTTGGTCAAACCTTCAGTATTTCTGAAGCAAGCAGGTGGCTTGCAATTCCTTGCTGCTAGATCATTTCCAGTGGCATGTCAACTCATTTGGTAACAACACTCAGCATTCTCAGACACATTCCTACAGCCTGTTTCCTCATGGGCAGTCACAGTATGACCTAGGAGTGGGTTCATAAGGCTCAGAAAATGCAGGAAAATATCCTGGCTGTGACTCTGGAAATTAGAGCCTCTGTGGAAACATGGCATTCTCACATCTTAGAATCTAGACAATAGCTGAAAGATATACACCTGAAGAACACTCTATTTATTGCCATTCATTCAACAAAGGAACATAGGTTTTTCAGCATTGTATTTGCTGAGACTAACCCACTACTTGAAAATTTTCATCCAAAGTGAGGATGAGTGTTAGGCACTAATGAGAATGAGAGTCAGGCCAAAGTGAGAACAAGAGTCAAGCCTTAGTGTGGATCACAGTCTGCATGTAGTGAGAACCAGAATCAGTGCTCAGTGAGATCCAGAGTCAGCCTCTAGTGAGGACGAGTGTCAGGATGCAGAGGGCTTTTCCTCACACTTTGTGCAAGACTCTGCTTCTCACAGGGCCCTGTGTTGGTTCCTCACTGGGACCTGTGTCTGGATCCTCACTGGGACCTGCCTCATTCTGATCCTCAATATGGCCTCACTCTGGTCCTCACTGCATGTTGACACTGTTCTTTACTAGGCCCTGAAATGGTCTTAACTATGATCTGACTGTGGTCCACGCTATGGATGCTTCTCTTCCTCAATAGGGCCTGACCTTCGTGCTTACTTAGGTCCTAGTGAGGATAAGACTGAGACCCTAGTGAGGACCAGAATCAGGACATAGTGAAGACCATACTCAGGCTAGGTGATGTCCAGCGTCAGGGCCCATGGAGGACCACTGTCCTCCCAGTGAGGCAGAGTCAGGCTGGAGTGAGCCAAAGTGTCAGGCCATAGAAATGACCAGAGTCAAGGCCTACGGAGGACCAGATTCAGGATGTAGAAAGGACTAGAGTCAAGCTGTAGAGCAGACCAGTAGCAGAGCCCTGTGAGAAAAGAATCAGTGTTTAGTGAGAACCAGACACAGGGCGTACTGAGGTGAGACTCATATCCTAGTGAGTATGAGAGTCAAGCCCTACTGAGTTCATGCCATAGTGAGGACAAGAGTCAGACTGTAATGAGGACCAAAATCAGAGCCCAGTGAGGAGCAGTGCCAGTCTCCAGTGAGGACAAGATTCATGACCTAGTGAGGTAAAGAGTCAGGAGATAGTGACCGAAAGTGTCAGGCCATAGAGTACAGATGGGGGACTGGAATGCAAAAGTAGGAAGTCAAGAAACACCTGGAGTAACAGACAAATATGGCCTTGGGGTACAGAAAGAAGCAGGGCAAAGGGTAGTAGAGTTTTGCCAAGGGAAAGCACTGGTCATAGCAAACACTCTCTTCTAACAACACAAGAGAAGACTCTACACATGGACATCACCAGATGGTCAACACTGAAATCAGATTGATTATATTTTTTGCAGCTAAAGATGAAGAAGCTCTATACAGTTAGCAAAAACAAGACCAGGAGCTGACTGTGGCTCAGATCATGAATTCCATATTACCAAATTCAGACTTAAATTGAAGAAAGTGGGGAAAAACACTAGACCATTCAGGTATGACCTAAATCAAATCCCTTATGATTATACAGTGGAAGTGAGAAATAGATTTAAGGGCCTAGATCTAATAGACAGAGTGCCTGATGAACTATGGATGGAAGTTCATGACATTGTACAGGAGACAGGTACCAAGGCCATCCCCATGGAAAAGAAATGCAGAAAAACAAAATGGCTGTCTGAGGAGTCCTTAAAAACAGCTGTGACAAGAAGAGAAGCAAAAAGAAAAGGAGAAAAGGATAGATTTAAGCATCTGAATGCAGAGTTCCAGAGAATAGCAAGGAGAAACAAGAAAGCCTTCCTCAGCGATCAATGCAAAGAAATAGAGGAAAACAACAGAATAGGAAAGACTAGAGATCTCTTCAAGAAAATTAGAGACACCAAGGGAACATTTCATGCAAAGATGGGCTTGATAAAGGACAGAAATGGTCTGGACCTAACAGAAGCAGAAGACATTAAGAAGAGGTGGCAAGAGTACACAGAAGAGCTGTACAAAAAAAGAGCTTCATGACCAAGAAAATCAAGATGGTGTGATCACTCACCTAGAGCCAGACATCCTGGAATGTGAAGTCAAGTGGGCCTTAGAAAGCATCACTACAAAGCTAGTGGAGGTGATGGAATTCCAGTTGAGCTGTTTCACATCCTGAAAGATGATGCTGTGAAAGTGCTGCACTCGATATGTCAGCAAATTTGGAAAACTCGGCAGTGGCCACAGGACTGGAAAAGTCAGTTTTCATTCCAATCCCAAAGAAAGGCAATGCCAAAGAATGCTCAAACTACCACACAATTGCACTCATCTCACATGCTAGTAAAGTAATGCTCAAAATTCTCCAAGCCAGGCTTCAGCAATACGTGAACCGTGAACTCCCTGATGTTCAAGCTGGTTTTAGAAAAGGCAGAGGAACCAAAGATCAAATTGCCAACATCTGCTGGATCATGGAAAAAGCAAGAGAGTTCCAGAAAAACATCTATTTCTGATTTATTGACTATGCCAAAGCCTTTGACTGTGTGGCCAAAGCCTTTCCACAATAAACTGGAAAATTCTGAGAGAGATGGGAATACCAGACCACCTGACCTGCCTCTTGAGAAATCTGTATGCAGGTCAGGAAGCAACAGTTAGAACTGGACACGGAACAACAGACTGTTTCCAAATATGAAAAGGAGTGAGTCAAAGCTGTATATTGTCACCCTGCTTATTTAACTTATATGCAGAGTACATCATGAGAAACACCTGGCTGGAAGAAACACAAGCTGGAATCAAGATTGCCGGGAGAAATATCAATCACCTCAGATATGCAGATGACACCACCCTTATGGCAGAAAGTGACGAGGAGCTAAAGAGCCTTTTGATGAAAGTGAAAGAGTAGAGTGAAAAAGTTGGCTTAAAGCTCAACATTCAGAAAACTAGAATATGGCATCTGGTCCCATCACTTCATGGCAAATAGATGGGGAAACAGAGAAAACAGTGTCAGACTTTATTTCTGGGGGCTCCAAAATCACTGCAGATGGTGATTGCAGCCATGAAATTAAGTGACTCTTACTCCTTGGAAGAAAAGTTATGACCAACCTAGATAGCATATTCAAAAGCAGAGATATTACTTTGCCAAGAAAGGTCCATCTCGTTAAGGCTATGGTTTTTCCTGTGGTCATGTATGGATATGAGAGTTGGACTGTGAAGAAAGCTGAGCACTGAAGAATTGATGCTTTTGAAGTGTGGTGTTGGAGAAGACTCTTGAGAGTCCCTTGGACTGCAAGGAGATCCAACCAATCCATTCTAAAGGAGATCAGTCCTGGTTGTTCATTGGAAGGACTGATGCTGAAGCTGAAACTCCAATACTTTGGACACGTTATGAGAAGAGTTGACTCACTGGAAAAGACCCTGATGCTGGGAGGGATTGGGGGCAGGAGAAGGGGATGACAGAGGATGAGATGGTTGGATGGCATCACCAACTCGATGAACATGAGTTTGAGTGAACTCTGGGAGTTGGTGATGGACAGGGAGGCCTGGCGTGCTGTGATTCATGGGGTTGCAAAGAGTCGGATACGACTGAGCGACTGAACTGAACTGAGCTGAACTGAAGGATGAGGCAGGCAGAAGTGAGGATGAGATTCTAGCGCTACTGAAGATGAGAATTAGGCCAATGTGAGGATAAAACTCAGGCCCTATTAGAAACAAGGTTAAAGCCCTAGTGATGATGAGGATCATGCTTCAGTGAGGAAAGAATCAGTCAGTGTTAGGACTGGAATCAGGGCCTAATGAGGACCACAGTCAAAGTAAGGCAATGTGCCAGACCTTAGAGATGATCAAGTCAGGCTATAGAGAAGACTAGGGTGAGGGGCCACTTAGGACCAGGGTCAGGTAGTGAGGACCAGATTCAGCGTTGAGTGAGCAGCAGTGTCAGTGTCCTATGAGGACAAGACTTATGAGAGTGAGGCAAAGAGTTAGGTTGTGGTGACCCAACGTCTCAGGCCTTAGAAGACAGAGTCAGGCCGTGGTGAAAATGACAGTCAGGCCAAACTGACGACGAGAGTCAGGCCCTAGTGAGGATCAGAGTCAAGATGTAGTGAGGATCAGAATCAGGGTCCAGTGAGGATGAGACTCAGGGCACACTGAGGTCCAGGGTCAGATATAGTTAGGACGAGTGGCAGGATGTAGGCAAGACAACAGTCAGGCCCTAGTAGGATGAGACTCAGACTGTAATGAGGACCTGAATCAGGACATCAGTTCAGTTCAGTTAAGTCACTCAGTCGTGTCTGACTCTTTGCGACCACATGAATCACACCGTATCAGGCCTCCCTGTCCATCACCAACTCCCGAAGTTCACTCAAACTCATGTCCATTGAGTTGGTGATGCCATCCAGCCATCTCATCCTCTGTTGTCCCCTTCTCCTCCTGCCCCCAATCCCTCCCAGCATCAGGGTCTTTTCCAATGAGTCAACTCTTTGCATGAGGTGTCCAAAGTATTGGAGTTTCAGCTTCAGCATCAGTCCTTCCAATGAACACCCAGGACTGATCTCCTTTAGAATGGACAGGTTGGATCTCCTTGCAGTCCAAGGGACTCTCAAGAGTCTTATCCAACACCACAGTTCAAAACTGAGGGCCATATTAAGGCTGCAGTGATGTCCCGCATCAGGGCCACTGAGGACCAGTGTCAGTTCCCAGTGAGGCAAAGAGTCAGGGTGTTGTGAGGACCAAAGTCAGACCCAGTGAAACAAAATGCCAGGCAATGGTGAGGCAAAGAGTTGGGCTGTCAGAAGACAAGAGTCACACTGTATAGAGGACCAGATTCAGGATGTAGAAAGGACCAGATTCAAGCCATAGAGTGGCCCAGGATCATATCCAGTGAGGAAGAGAATCGGTGCCTAGAGAGGCAGAGAGTTAGAATGTAGAGCACGAGAATCAGGTCCTTGTGAGCATGACAATCAGGCCCTATTGAAGCAAGTCTAGACATGGTCAGGACCAGAGTTAGGCTGTAGTGAGGACCCAAATCAGACCCCAATGAGGAGCAGTGTCCGTCTCTAGGGAGGACGAGTTTCATGGCCCAGTGAAGCAAAGAGTCAGGAAGTAGTGACACAAAGTGTCAGGCAGAGGACAGAGTCAGGCCCTGTTGAGGATGAGAGTCAGGACAAAGTGAGGAAGAGTGTCAGGCCCTAGTGAGGACCATAATCAGGGCTCAGTTAGGACCAGACTCAGGGCGCAGTGAAAACCTGAGTAAGAGACTAATGAGGACAAGATTCAGGAGGTGGAGAGGACAAGAGTCAGAAAAAAAGTGAGGACGAGAGTCAGGCCCTAGTGAGGACTAACGTCAGGCAATAGTGAGGGCCAGAGCCAGGCTGTAGTGAAGACTAGCATCAGAGCCTGGTGAGGACCAGAATCAAGGCCCAGTGAGGACAAGAGTCAGGCTATAGACAGGACCAGATTGAGACCATAATGAGGACGAGAATCAGGCCACAGTGAGCACCAAAGTCAGGTAGTAGTGAAGAACAGGGTGAGGCCATAGAGAGGACCAAGGGGAGGACTTAGTGAGGACCAGAGTGATGCCAGAGAGAACCCGAGTGAGGCCAGAGTGAAGACTAGTGTGAAGACGTAGTGAGGACATGTGTGAGGCCATAGTGGGGGTGAAATCAGTCCCTCGTGAGGAAATCAGTCCCTAGTCAGGCCCTAGTAGACACGACTTTTGGCCCTAGTGATGAGAATGGTGCTGTAAATAAGGCAGGGTCGGTCTGTAGTGAGAACCAGAATCAGGGCCTAATGAGGACCAGAGTGAGGCCCAGTGAGGAAATGGGTCAGGTCACAGACAGATAGAGGCTCAGGCCATAGAGAGCACCAGAGTCAGGCCCCAGTGAGGATCAGAGTAAGGGCCCAGGGAAGAACAGAGTCAATCTCCAGTGATGACAAAATTCATGAACCAGTGAGTCAGTCAGGTCATGGTGATGCAAAGGGTCAGGTCATAAGGACAGAGTCAGGCCATGGTGAGGACAAGAGTTGGTCTTACTGAAGATGAGAGTCAGGCCCTAGTGATCAGGCCCTAGTGGATCAGAGGACTTAGTGAGGACCAGAGTGAGGCCAGAGTGAGGACTTGTCTGAGGCCATGGTGAAGACGAAAGTCAGGCCCTGGTAGAAATGAATTTCAGGCCCTAGTGATAATGAGGATCATGCTTTAGTGAGGACAGAGTCACTGTATAGTGAGGAAGAGATCAGGGCCTAGAGAGGAGCAGAGTCAGGACTTCTGAGTCTATGTATCTGGCCATTAAAGGACCAGAGTCAGGCTATAGAGAGGGCCAGAGTCAGGTCAAAGTGAGGACCCGAGTCAGGGCCCATTCACCACATTCATGGCCTAGGAGGACCAGTGTCAGGCTATAGGGAGGACCAGAGTCAAGTCTCAGTAAGGACCAAACTCACAGTCTATTGATGACCAGAGTTACGCACCATTAAGACAAGAATCAGTGTGTAGTGAAGAAAAGTGTCAGGCACGTCAGGGACAGAGTTAAGCCATAAAGAGGATAAGAGTCAATCTGTAGTGAGGATACAACAGCTGTAGAGAGGACTTTAGTCAGGACTCAGTGAAGAAAAAGACTCAGGGTCCAGTGAGAACCTGATAAATGGCCCAGTGAAGACAGAGTCAGGCACCAGTGAGGACAGACTGAAGCAGTTCAGAGAGGAGTGTCAGGCCCTGGGGAAAACTGAGTCAGGCCCTAGTGAGGACAGTCATGCGCCAGTGAGGGCAGAGTGAGGCTTTTCAGAGACGAGAGTCAAGCCTTAGTGAAGACATATTCGGGACCAGTGAGGAGAGAGTGAAGCTGTTCAGAGTGAGAGTCAGGCCCTAGTGAGGAGAGAATCAGGTCCTAGTGAGGACAGAGTATGGCCAGTGAGGACAGAGTCAGTCCGTAGTAAGGAGAGTGTCAGGCCCTAGTGAAGACAGAGTCAAGCCCCAGTGAGGACAGAGTCAGGCCCTAGTGAGGACAGAGTCAGTCCCCAAGGACATAGTCTGGCCAAGTGAGGTTGAGAGTCAGGCCCCAGTGAGATTAGCGTCAGGCCCCAGTGAGGAAGAGTCAGGCCCTAGACAGGACAGAGTAATGTGGTTCAGAGAGGAGAGTCAGGCCCCACTTTAAGGACAGAGTCAAGCCCTAGACAGCACCGAGTCAGGCCTCAGTGAGGACAGAGAAAGGTCCTAGTGAGGACAGAGTCAGGCACCTGTGATGACAGAGTGAGACCCTAGTGAGGACAAGAATCAGGTGTAGTGAGGACAGAGTGAGGCTGTTCAAAGACGAGTGTCAGGCCCTAGTGAGGACAGAGTTAGGCCCCAATGAGGACCGAGTCAGGCCCTAGTGAGGAAAGAGTCAGGCCCTAGAGTGGACAGTGCAGGCCCTAGAGAGGACAGAGTCAGTCCCCAGTGAGAACAGAGTGAGGCTCTACAAAGACGGGACTCAGGGCCAGTGAAGATGAGAGTCAGCCCCAGCTAAGAGAGAGTCAGGACTTGTGGGGATGAGAGTCAGGCCTCAGTGAGGATAGTCAGGCCCCAGGGAGGAGAGTCAGGCCATAGTGAGGACAGAGTAATGCAGTTCAGAGATGAGAGTCAGGCCCCAGTGAGGACAGAGTGAGGCTCTTCAGAGATGAGAGACGGTCCCAGTGAGAATGAGAGTCAGACCCTAGTGAGGACTGAATTAGGCCCTAGTGAGGTAAGAGTCGGCCATAGTGAGGAGAGAGTCAGGCCCTAGTGGAAACACAGTAGAATCCAGTGAGACAGAGTCAGTCCTTCATGAAGACAAGAGTCAAGTCCAGTGAGGATGAGAGTCAGGCCCAGTGAGGACAGAGTGAGGCTTTCAGAGATGAGAGTCAGGCACTAGAGAGGGCAAAGTCAGTCCCCAAGGACAGAGTCAGGCTAAGTGAGGATGAGAGTCAGGCACCAGTGAGGAAAGAGCAGGTCCTAGTGAGGATGGAGTCAAGCCTGAGTGAGGGCAAAGTCAGGCCCGAGTGAGGACAGAGTCAGTCCCCAATGATAGAGTCAGCCTCCAGTGAACACAGTCAGGCCCTAGAGAGCACCAATTCCGACTCTAGTGAGGACAGAGTCTGGCCCCAGTGAGGACAGAGTCAGTCTGTAGTGAGGAAAGAATCAGACTCAACTAAGCAGAGTCAAGGCCTAGTGAGGAGGAGAGTCAGGCCCCAGTGAGGATGGAGTCTGGCCTTAGTGAGGACAGAGCAAAGTGGTTCAGAGACGAGAGTCAGGAACCAAAGAAGAGTCAGTTCCCAGCGAGGACAGAGTCACGACTTGGTGAGGACAGAGTCTGGCCCCAATGAGGACAGTGTCAGGCCCTAGTGAAAACAGAGTCAGGCCCAGTGAGGACAGAGTGAGGCTCTTTAGAGATGAGATTCAGGGCCGATAAGGACTGAATTAGGCTGTAGTGAGAATGAGAGTCAGGCCCCAGGGAGGACCGAGTCAGGCCCTACTGAGGAAAGAGTCAGGTCGTAGTGGGGACAGATTCAGGCCCTAGTGAGGACAAGAATCAGGCCCAGTGAGGATGAGAGTCAGGCCCCCGTGAGGACAGATTCAGGCGCAGGTGAGGACAGAGTGAGGCCCAGTGAGGACAGAGTGAGGCTCTTCAGAGACGAGATGCAGGGCGAGTGAGGACTGAGTTAGGCCGTAGTGAGGATGAGAGTCAGGCCACAGGGGCGACAGAGTCAGGTCCTAGTGAGGACAGTACGGACCCAGTGAGGATAGAGTAACGCCTCAGTGAGGACAGAGTGAGGCAGTTCAGAGACAAGCGTCAGGCCATAGTGAGGACAGTGAGGCCCCAGTGAGGACAGAGTGAGGCTCTTCAGAGACGAGAGTCAAGGCCAAGTGAAGAAAGATTCGGGACTAGTGAGGAGAGAGTGAAGATGTTCAGAGTGAGAGTCAGACCCTAGTGAGGACAGAGTCAAGACCCAGTGAGGACAGAGTCAGGTCCTAGTGAGGACAGAGTGAGGCTGTTCAGAGATGAGCATCATGCCCTAGTTGAGGACACAGTCAGGCCCCAGTGAGGACCGAGTCAAGCCCTAGTGAGGAAAGAGTCAGGTGCTAGTTAGGACAGCGTCAGACCCCAGTGAGGACAGACTCAGGTCCTAGTGAGGACAGAGTCAGGCCCCAGTGAAGACAGAGTGAGGCTGTTCAGAGACGAGAGTCAGGCGCACTAAGGATGAGAGTCAGGTCCAGTGAGGACTGAGTTAGGCCTTAGTGAGTATGAGATCAGGCCCCAGTGTGGACAAAGTCAAGCCATAGTGAGGAGAGAGTCAGGCCCCAATGAGGATGAGAGTCAGGCTCAGTGAGGACAGAGTCCAGCCCCAGGGAGGACAGTGTCAGGCCCTAGTGAAAACAGAGTCAGGCCCAGTCAGGACAGACTGAGGTTCTTCAGAGATGGGATTCAGGGCCAGTGAGGACTGAGGTAGGCCATAGTGAGGATGACAGTCAGGTCCCAAGGCGGAGAGTCAGGCCATAGTGACAACAGAGTAATGCGGTTCAGAAAGGAGAGTCAGGTCTCAGTGAGGACAGAGTCAGGCCGCAGAAAGGACAGAATGAGGCTGTTCAGAGATGAGAGACAGTCCCAGTGGGAATGAGAGTCAGGCCCCAGTGAGGACTGAATTAGGCCCTAGTGAGGGCAGGGTCAGGCTCTAGTGCAAATAGAGTAGGACCCACGAGGACAGGGTGAGTCCTTCATGAGGATAAGAGTCAGGCCCAATGAGGATAGAGTGAGGCTTTCAGAGACCACAGTCAGGCACCAGAGAGGGCACAGTCAGTCCCCAAGGAAAGAGTCAAGCCAAATGAGGATGAGAATTAGGCACCAGTGAGGAAAGAGCACGCCCTAGTGAGGACAGAGTCAGGCCCCAGTGAGAACAGAGTGAGGCTCTTCAAAGATGAGATTCTGGGCCAGTGATGATGAAAGTCATGCCCAGCAAGGATAGAGTCAGACCTTAGTGAGGAGAGAGTCAGGCCCTAGTGCAAACAGAGTAGGATCCAGTGAGACAGAGTCAGTCCTTCATGAGGACAATAGTCAAGTCCAGTGAGGATGAGAGTCAGGCCCAGTGAGGACAGGGTCAGGCCCTAGTGAGGACAGAGTCAGGGCTTAGTGAGGATAAGAATCAGTCCCAGTGATAGTCAGGAGGCAGTGAGGACAGAGTAAGACCTCAGGGAGGACAGCGTGAGGCTTTCAGAGATGAGAGTCAGGCACTAGAGAGGGCAAAGTCAGTCCCCAAGGACAGAGTCAGGCCAAGAGACGATGAGAGTCAAGCACCAGTGAGGAAAGAGCAGATCCTAATGAGGACAGAGTCAGGCCTGAGTGAGGGCAAAGTCAGGCCCAAGTGAGGACAGAGTCAGTCCCCAAGGATAGAGTCAGGCTCCAGTGAGCATAGTCAGGCCCTAGAGAGCACCAATTCTGACCTTAGTGAGGACAGAGTCACGCCCCAGTGAGGACAGAGTCAGTCTGTAGTGAGGACAGAATCAGACCTAGCTAAGCAGAGCTAGGGCCTAGTGAGGAGGAGCATCAGGCCCCAATGAAAACACAGTCTGGCCTTAGTGAGGACAGAGTAATGTGGTTCAGAGACGAAGGTCAGGAACCAAAGAAGAGAGAGTCAGGTCCTAGTGAGGATGAGAGTCATTTCCAGTGATGACAGAATCAGTCCCCAGTGAGGACAGAGTCTGCCCACAGTGAGAACAGAGTCACGCCCTGGTGAGGACAGAGTCTGGTCCCAGTGAGGACAGTGTCAGGCCCTAGTGAAAATAGAGTCAGGCCCAGTGAGGACAGAGTGAGGCTCTTCACAGATGAGATTCAGGGCCAGTGAGGACAGAGTAAGGCCCTAGTGAGGACAAGAATCAGGTGTAGTGAGGACAGAGTGAGGCTGTTCAGAGATGAGCATCAGGCCCTAGTGAGGACAGAGTCAGGCCCCAGTGAGGACAGAGTGAGGCTGTTCAGGGACGAGAGTCAGGTGCACTGAGAATGAGAGTCAGGTCCAGTGAGGACTGAGTTAGGCCTCAGTCCTAGTGGGGATGAGATCAGGCCCCAGTGTGGACAGAGTCAGGCCATAGTGAGGAGAGAGTCAGACCCCAATGAGGATGAGAGTCAGGCTCAGTGAGGACAGAGTCCGGCCCCAGGGAGGACAGTGTCAGGCCCTAGTGAAAACAGAGTCAGGCCCAGTCAGGACAGAGTGAAGCTCTTCAGAGATGGAATTCAGGGCCAGTGAGGACTGAGGTAGGCTGTAGTGAGGATGAGAGTCAGGTCCCAAGGCGGAGAGTCAGGCCATAGTGACAACAGAGTAATGCGGTTCAGAAAGGAGAGTCAGGCCTCAGTGAGGACAGAGTCAGGCCACAGAAAGGACAGAGTGAGGCTGTTCAGAGATGAGAGACAGTCCCAGCGGGAATGAGAGTCAGGCCCCAGTGAGGACTGAATTAGGCCCTAGTGAGGATAAGAGTCAGGCCCTAGTGAGGGCAGGGTCAGGCTCTAGTGCAAACAGAGTAGGACCCACGAGGACAGGGTGAGTCCTTCGTGAGGATAAGAATCAGGCCCAGTGAGGACAGAGTGAGGCCTTAGTGAGGACAGAGTCTGGCCCAGACAGGACAGAGTCAGGCCTTAGTGAGGATAAGAGTCAGGCCCAGTGATAGTCAGGATGCAGAGAGGACAGAGTAAGGCCCCAGTGAGGACAGAGTGAGTCTTTCAGAGACGATAGTCAGACGCTAGAGAGGACAGAGTCAGTCCCCAAGTGAGGATGAGAGTCAGGCACCAGTGAGGAAAGAGCAGGCCCTAGTGAGGACAGAGTCAGGCCCTAATGAGGATGAGAGTCAGGCCCCAGTGAGGATAGAGTCAGGCCCCAGTGAGGATAGAGTCAGGCCCCAGGGAGGAGAGTCAGGCCATGGTGAGGACAGAGTAATGTAGTTCAGAGACGATAGTCAGGCCCCAGTGAGGACAGAGTGAGGCTGTTCAGAGATGAGAGACGGTCCCAGAGAGGATGAGAGTCAGACCCCAGTGAGGACTGAATTAGGCCTTAGTGAGGCAAGAGTCGGCTGTAGTGAGGAGAGAGTCAGGCCCTAGTGCAAACAGAGTAGGATCCAGTGAGGACACAGTTAGTCCTTCGTGACGATAAGAGTCAGGTCCAGTGAGGATGAAAGTGAGGCCCAGTGAGGACAGAGTGAGGCCCCAGTGAGGACAGAGTCAGGCCCTAGTGAGGACAGAGTCAGGCCCAGTGAGGACAGAGTAAGGCCCAGTGAGGACAGAGTAAGGCCCAGTGAGGAAACAGTGAGGCTTTCAGAGACGAGTCAGGGGTTCTAGAAGGCAGAGTCAGTCCCCAGGACAGAGTCAGGCCACGTGAGGATGAGACTCAGGCACCAGTGAGGAAAGAGCATGCCCTAGTGAGAACAGAGTCAGGCCTTAGTGGGGACAGAGTCAGTCCCCAAGGATAGAGTCAGCCTCCAGTGAGCATAGAGTCAGGCCCCTAGCAAGGACCAATTCCGGCCTTAGTGAGGACAGAGTCATGACCCAGTGAGAACACTGTCTGGCCTCAGTGAGGACAGAGTAATGTGGTTCAGAGATGAGAGTCAGGAACTAGTGAGGACAGAGTCAGGACCCAGTGAGGACAGAGTCAGGCCCAGTGAGGACAGAGTCAGGCCTAGTGAGAACAAGAGTCAGGCCCAGTGAGGATGAGAATCAAGTGCCCATGAGGACAGATTCAGGTGCTGGTGATGACAGAGTCAGGCCCCAGTGAGGACAGAGTCAGGCCGCAGAGAGGACAGAGTGAAGCTCTTCAAAGATGAGATTCAGGGCCAGGGAGACAAGAGTCAGGCCCAGCTAGGACAGAGTCAGGCCTAGGTGGGGATGAGAGTCAGGACCCAGTGAGGATAGAGTTAGGCCCCTGGGAGGAGAGTCAGGCCATAGTGAGGACAGAGTAATGCAGTTCAGAGACAAGACTCAGGCCCCAGTGAGGACAGAGCAGGCCCTAGTGAGGACACAGTGAGGCCACAGAGAGGACAGAGTGAGGCTGTTCAGAGATGAGAGACAGTCTCAGTGAGGTTGAAAACCAGGACCCAGTGAGGACTGAATTAGGCCTTAATGAGGACAAGTTCAGACCGTAGTAAGGACAGGGTCAGGCCCTAGTGCAAACAGAGTAGGATCCAGTGAGGACAGAGTCTGGCCTTCGTGAGGATAAGACTCATGTCCAGTGAGGATGAAAGTGAGGCCCAGTGAGGACAGAGTGAGGCCCCAGTGAGGACAGAGTCAGGCCCTAGTGAGGACAGAGTCAGGCCCAGTGAGGACAGAGTAAGGCCCAGTGAGGACAGAGTAAGGCCCAGTGAGGAAACAGTGAGGCTTTCAGAGACGAGTCAGGGGTTCTAGAAGGCAGAGTCAGTCCCCAGGACAGAGTCAGGCCACGTGAGGATGAGACTCAGGCACCAGTGAGGAAAGAGCATGCCCTAGTGAGAACAGAGTCAGGCCTTAGTGGGGACAGAGTCAGTCCCCAAGGATAGAGTCAGCCTCCAGTGAGCATAGAGTCAGGCCCCTAGCAAGGACCAATTCCGGCCTTAGTGAGGACAGAGTCATGACCCAGTGAGAACACTGTCTGGCCTCAGTGAGGACAGAGTAATGTGGTTCAGAGATGAGAGTCAGGAACTAGTGAGGACAGAGTCAGGACCCAGTGAGGACAGAGTCAGGCCCAGTGAGGACAGAGTCAGGCCTAGTGAGAACAAGAGTCAGGCCCAGTGAGGATGAGAATCAAGTGCCCATGAGGACAGATTCAGGTGCTGGTGATGACAGAGTCAGGCCCCAGTGAGGACAGAGTCAGGCCGCAGAGAGGACAGAGTGAAGCTCTTCAAAGATGAGATTCAGGGCCAGGGAGACAAGAGTCAGGCCCAGCTAGGACAGAGTCAGGCCTAGGTGGGGATGAGAGTCAGGACCCAGTGAGGATAGAGTTAGGCCCCTGGGAGGAGAGTCAGGCCATAGTGAGGACAGAGTAATGCAGTTCAGAGACAAGACTCAGGCCCCAGTGAGGACAGAGCAGGCCCTAGTGAGGACACAGTGAGGCCACAGAGAGGACAGAGTGAGGCTGTTCAGAGATGAGAGACAGTCTCAGTGAGGTTGAAAACCAGGACCCAGTGAGGACTGAATTAGGCCTTAATGAGGACAAGTTCAGACCGTAGTAAGGACAGGGTCAGGCCCTAGTGCAAACAGAGTAGGATCCAGTGAGGACAGAGTCTGGCCTTCGTGAGGATAAGACTCATGTCCAGTGAGGATGAAAGTGAGGCCCAGTGAGGACAGAGTGAGGCCCCAGTGAGGACAGAGTCAGGCCCTAGTGAGGACAGAGTCAGGCCCAGTGAGGACAGAGTAAGGCCCAGTGAGGACAGAGTAAGGCCCAGTGAGGAAACAGTGAGGCTTTCAGAGACGAGTCAGGGGTTCTAGAAGGCAGAGTCAGTCCCCAGGACAGAGTCAGGCCACGTGAGGATGAGACTCAGGCACCAGTGAGGAAAGAGCATGCCCTAGTGAGAACAGAGTCAGGCCTTAGTGGGGACAGAGTCAGTCCCCAAGGATAGAGTCAGCCTCCAGTGAGCATAGAGTCAGGCCCCTAGCAAGGACCAATTCCGGCCTTAGTGAGGACAGAGTCATGACCCAGTGAGAACACTGTCTGGCCTCAGTGAGGACAGAGTAATGTGGTTCAGAGATGAGAGTCAGGAACTAGTGAGGACAGAGTCAGGACCCAGTGAGGACAGAGTCAGGCCCAGTGAGGACAGAGTCAGGCCTAGTGAGAACAAGAGTCAGGCCCAGTGAGGATGAGAATCAAGTGCCCATGAGGACAGATTCAGGTGCTGGTGATGACAGAGTCAGGCCCCAGTGAGGACAGAGTCAGGCCGCAGAGAGGACAGAGTGAAGCTCTTCAAAGATGAGATTCAGGGCCAGGGAGACAAGAGTCAGGCCCAGCTAGGACAGAGTCAGGCCTAGGTGGGGATGAGAGTCAGGACCCAGTGAGGATAGAGTTAGGCCCCTGGGAGGAGAGTCAGGCCATAGTGAGGACAGAGTAATGCAGTTCAGAGACAAGACTCAGGCCCCAGTGAGGACAGAGCAGGCCCTCTTGAGGACACAGTGAGGCCACAGAGAGGACAGAGTGAGGCTGTTCAGAGATGAGAGACAGTCTCAGTGAGGTTGAAAACCAGGACCCAGTGAGGACTGAATTAGGCCTTAATGAGGACAAGTTCAGACCGTAGTAAGGACAGGGTCAGGCCCTAGTGCAAACAGAGTAGGATCCAGTGAGGACAGAGTCTGGCCTTCGTGAGGATAAGACTCATGTCCAGTGAGGATGAAAGTGAGGCCCAGTGAGGACAGAGTGAGGCCCCAGTGAGGACAGAGTCAGGCCCTAGTGAGGACAGAGTCAGGCCCAGAGAGGACAGAGTCAGGCCTTAGTGAGGATAAGAGTCAGGCCCAGTGATAGTCAGGACGCAGAGAGGACAGCATAAGGGTGGGGACAGACTGAGTTTTTCAGGGATGACAGTCAGGTGCTAGAGAGGGTAGAGTCAGTCCCCAAAGACAGAGTCAGGCCAAGTGAGGATGAGAGTCAGGCACCAGTGAGGAAAGAGCAGGCCCTAGTGAGGACAGAGTCAGGCCCCAGTGAGGACAGAGTCGGCCCCAGTGAGGACAGTGCAGGCCCTAATGAGGACAGAGTCAGGCCCCAGTGAGGACAGAGTCAGGGCCCATTGAGGACAGAGCAGGCCCTAATGAGGACAGAGTCAGGCCCCAGTGAGAACAGAATGAGGCTCTTCAAAGATGAAATTCATGGCCAGTGAGGATGAGAGTCGGGCCCAGTAGGACAGAGTCAGGCCTCAGTGGGGATGAGAGTCAGGCCCCTGTGAGGATAGAGTGAAACTGTTCAGAGATGAGTCAGGCCCAGTGAGAACAGATTCAGGCCTTAGTAAGGATAAGAGTCAGGCCCAGTGAGGACAGAGTCAGGCCTTAGTGAGGACAGAGTCAGGCGTCAGTGAGGACAGAGTCAGACCCCAGTGAGGACAGAGAGAGGATGTTCAGAGATGAGAGTCAGGCCCAGTGAGGATGAGAGTCAGGCCCTACTGAGGACAGAGTCAGGCCCCAATGAGGACAGAGTCATGCCCTTTTGAGGAGAAGAGTCAGCCTGTGCTGAGGACCAGAATCAGACTCCAGTTGAGGACTGGAATCAGTATCAGTGAGGCAAAGAGTCAGGGCATAGTTAGGCAAAGACCAGGTCATAGAGAGGACCAGAGTAAGGATTAGAGTCAGTACACAGTGAGGGTGAGCATCAGGGCTATTTGAGGACCAGAGTCAGGCCCAGTGAGTGAGTCAAGGTGTGAGGCAAGTCAAGCAAGGGGAGGGAAGTTGGAGGGGGGTTCAGGATGGTGAACACATGTACACCCATGGCTGATTCATGTCAATGTATGGTAAAACCACAACAATATTGTAAAGTAATTAGCCTCCAATTAAAACAAATAAATTTAAAAAAAAAAGAAAAGAAAAAAAAAATAAGGAAAGGAGTCAGTCCATAGCGAGAACCAGAGTCAAGCTGTGTAGAGGACCAGTGTCAGGGCCCAGTGAGAAATTGATTCGGGGCAAAGTGGCAGCCATTCAGGACATAATGAGGACAAAAGTCATGTCCTAGTGAGGAGGAGAATCATGCCATAGTGAGGACAAAAGTCAGGTCCTAATGAGGAATGTTCTCTGTCTCCAGTGAGGGCAAGAGTCAGGTCCTAGTGAGGCAAAGAGTGAGGTCATAGTGAGACAAAATGTCAGGCCATAGAGGACAGAGTCAGACCTTTGTGAGGATGAGAGTCTGGTGGTGACTCAGGCTAAAGTCAGCAAGAGAGACAAGCTCTAGTGAGGATGAAAGCCAGGCCAAAGGCAAACAATAGTCAGGCCCAGGTGAGGAACAGAATCAAGCAGTAGTCAGGACAAGAATCAGGATGCAGTGAGGGCCACAGACAGTGCACGGTGAGGACGAGTGTCAGGATGTAGAGAGGAGGAGATTTTCAGGCACTAGTGAGGACGAGGGTCAGGCCGGAGAGGACAATAGTTAGGCCTTGGTGAGGAGGAGAGTTAAGTGGTAGTCAGGACCAGAATCAGGGCACAGTGAGGACCACAGACAGTGTATAGTGAGGACAAGTATCAGACATAGAGAGGACCAGCGTCAGGTCACAGTGAGGCAAAGAATAACCAATGTGAGGCTAAGAGTCAGGCTGTAGAGAGGACCAGATTCAGGCTATAGTGAGAACCGGGGTCAGCCTGTAATGAGGACAAGAGTCAGCATATTGTGAAAAACAGTGTCAGGGTATAGAGAGAATCAGAATGAGATACTTGGGAGGAACAGAGTGAGGATGAGTGATGACTAGAGACATGCCGTAGCGAAGACCAGGGTCATGTCATAATGCGAAACTTAGTCTGGCCCTGAGAGGAATGAGTAAAGTTGTAGAAAGGACCAGAGTCAGGCCATACTGAGGACCAGAGCCAGACTCTAGAAAGGACCAGAGTAAGGGCCCAGTGAGGACCCAAGTCAGGACCCACTGAGGCAAAGCATCAGACCGTAGTGAGTCAAAGGTTCAGGCTGTAGATAGGAACAGAGTCAGGCTGTAGTGAGGACTAGAGTTTGGCCATAGTGAGGACTGATTCAGGCTGTAGACAGGACCAGATTCAGTCCATGGAGAGGTTCAGAGTCAAGACATAGAGGGGACCACACTCAGAGCAGAGTGAGAAACCAGGGTCAGTGCATTTGAGGAGAAGAGTCAGTGCTGAATGAGAAGTGTGTCGAAGAAGAGGGACCACAGCTAGTTCATAGTGAGGACCAGAATGAGGACAGAGTGAGGACCAGTGTGAGGATATTGTGAGGACAAGAGTGAGGCCATACAGAGACAAGAGTAAGGCCCTAGGGAGCACGTGACTCAGGCCATAGTTAGGATGAGTCAGGCTGTGGTGAGGACCAGAGTCAGGGTCAGTGAAGCAAAGCATCAGGCCACAGTGAGCAAAGAACCAGGTTGTAGAGAAGACCAGAGTCAGACCACAGAGAGGACCAGGATCAGAGCTCAGTGAGGACAGAATCAGTGCCTAGTGAGCGTCAGAGTCTCGGTGAGCTGAGACGAGAGTCAGGCCCTAGTGAGCTCGAGAGTCAGACCACAGTGAGGCAGTGTTAAGCCATAGTCTACAGAGTTAGGCCTCAGTGAGGATAAGAGTCAGGCTGTGGTGGGGAAGAGAGTTGGGCCAAAATGAGGAGGCGAGTCAGCCCCTAGTACAACCAGAGTCAAGCCATAGTAAGGAACAAAGAGTCCAGTGAAAACCAGACTCATGGTGCAGTGAACACAAGAGTCAGCATCTAATGAGGACAAGTGTCAGGACAGGACACAGAGAGTGTGAGATTCAGGCACAAGTGAGGATGAGAATCAGGCCCTAGTGAAGACTGTGTCAGGCACAAGTGAGAACCAGAGTCAGTCTGTAGTGTGGACTCATGTCCAAGCCCAGTGAGAAACAGATCCAGGGCCCAGTGAGGAATAGAATCTGGTTACAGGGAAGTAAAAAGTGAGGCTGTTGTGAGGCAGAGAGTCTGGCTGTAGAGAGGACGAGAGTCAGGCCATATTGAGGACCCGAGTCAGGATGTACAGAGGGGCAGATTCAGTGCCCAGTGAGGACCAGACAGGACCCAAGTTACAGCCAGTGATCAAATCTTCAAGACAGAGTGAGACAAATAGTCAACTGTTAGAGAGGACCAGAGTCAGGCTGTAGTAAGCAACAGAGTCTGGCTGTAGTGAAGAATAGGGTCAGGCCATAGTGAGACCGGAGTCAAACTGTTGAGAAGATGAGACTCAGGGCCCATTGAGGACCAAAAGCAGGGCCCAGTAAGGAAAGCATCAGGACAAGTGAGGGAAAGAAATAGGCTGTAGAGAGGAACAGAATCAGGCCATGCCGAGGACGAGATTCAGGCCACAGAGAGGCATACCGTGGAGAGGACCAGAGTCAAGCCACAGAGAGAACCACATTCAGGGCCCAGTGAGGACCAGGGTCAATCAGCAGTGAGGACAGGTGTCAGGGCCCAGTGATGATAAGAGTAAGGCTGTGGTGAGACAAAGAACCAGGAAGCTCTTAGGCAAAATTCAGGCCATAGAAAGGACCAGGATAGGGTATAGTGAGGATGAGGGTCAGGCCCTAGTGAAGACCAGAGTCAGGCCAGAATGAGCTCGAGTGTCAGTGCCCATTCAGGAGCAGATTCAGGGACCAATAGGCCCAGATTTAGGGTGCAGAGAAGACCAGAGTTGGGGAACAGTGAGAACCACAGTCAGGGCCTTTTGAGGACCAGAGTCAGGCCCCAGCAAGTCAAAGAATCAGGCAGAGAGAGGTTCAGAGTCAGGTTGTAGTGAGGACCAGATTCATGTCCCAGTGAGTAACAGTGTCAGGCTCCAGTGGGGCCAAGAATCAAGCCCAAGCCAGGTAAAGAGGCAGGCCACAGTGAGGCAAAGAGGTCACCCCACATCCCAGGTGATGTACCTGGTGTCACATGTCCAGTTGCCAGAGTGACGCCCCCATCCCAGATCCTGTTGCTGCTGCTGCTAAGTCACTTCAGTTGTGTCTGACTCTGTGCGACCCCATAGACGGCAGCCTACCAGGCTCCTCCGTCCCCGGGATTCTCTAGGAAAGAACGCTGGAGTGGGTTGCCATTTCCTTCTCCAATGCATGAAAGTGAAAAGTGAAAGTGAAGTCAGTCATGTCCGACTCTTTGCGACCCCATAGACTGCAGCCTGCCAGGCTCCTTCATCCATGGGAGTTTCCAGGCAAGAGTACTGGAGTGGATTGCCATTGCTTTCTCCGTCCCAGATCCTGTACCTGTGGTCAAATGTCATCAGTCTCCAGGATGACCACCTCCCACACCCTATACCTGGGTCACACGTCCACAGTCTCCAGGGTGAACCACCCTTCAGACCCTGTACTTGTGTTCATACATCTACAGTCTCCACAGTGATTCCCCTCCCCAGAACCATTACCTGGGGTCACAATCCATAGTCTCCAGAGTGATCCCAATGCCAGACACTGTACCTTGGAGCATACACCCAGTTTCCAAGGTGATCCTCCCTCCCTAGACCCTGTACCTGGGTCCACATATCCACAATCTCCAGGGTGAAACCACCTCCATGACCCTGTACCTGGGGTCACAGGTCCACAGTCTCCAGGGTGACCCTACCTCCAGACCCTGCATCTAGAGTCACATTTCCACAGTTGTCAGTGTGACCCCACCTCACAAACCCTGTACCTGTGGTCACATGTCCACAGTCTGTAGGGTATACCCCTCCCAGACACTGTTCTTGGGGTCATATGTCCACAGTTTCCATGATCATCACCTTCTCAAAGACCCTCTTCCTAGGTTCAAATGTCTGTAGTTTCCAGGGTGACCACCTCCCAGACCCTGTTCCTGGGTCACACATCCACAGTATCCAGGATAAATCCACCCTCGAGAACCTGTACTTGGTGTCACACATACACAGTCTCCAGGGTGACATCCCTCACAGATCCTGAAACTAGGGTCACATATCCATGGTCTTCAGGGTGATCCCACCTCTCAGACCTTTCACCTGGGGTCACATGTCTGCAGGCTCCAGAGTGACCCATCCTCCCAGATCCTGAATCCGGGGTCACATCCACAATCTCAAGGGTGACACCACCCAAGACCCTGTATCTGGGGTCACACATCCACTGTCCCGAGGGTGACAACCTCCCAAGATGTAACTGAGGTCACATGTTTCCCAGGCACTGTACCTGCTGTCACAAAGTCCACCATCTCCAGGGTGACCCCACACCTGAGGTTTCACCTTTAAAGTCTCCAGGGTGACAAATGTCCCAGAGGCTGCCATGGGGTCACACGTTTACAGTCTCCAGTATGACCCCATCTCACTAGAACTTGTACCTGGGCACACATGTCCACAGTATCTAGCGTAACCTATCTGTCAGATCTTTCAACAGCAGTCAAACATCCAGTCTCCAGGGTGACCACAGCTGCCAGGCCCTGTCCCTGTGGTAACGCGTCCACAATATCCATGGTGACCCCGTCCCCTTATGCAGCACCTGAGAACACATGTCCACAGTCTTCATAGTGACCCTCCCTCCCAGACTCTGTACCTGGGGAAAAAGTCTGCATTCTCCAGGGTGACCCTCCCAGGCACTGTTCCTGGCATCACATGTCCAGTCTCTAGGGTGATCTCCTTCCCAAATTCTGCATCTATGCTCACATGTCCACTGTCTCCAGGACGACCACACCTCCCAGACCTTGCACCTGGGATCACAAGTCTACAATCTCTAGGGTGACCATCTCCCTGACACTTCTTGGGGTCAAATGTCTACATTCTCCAGAGTGACATCCTCCTAGAACCTGTACCTGGGGCCAAACATCTACAGACTCCAAGGTGACCCCTCCTCCAAGACACTGAATTTGGTGTCACATCCACAGTCTCCAGGGTGACACCACCTCCTAGAACCTGTACTGAGGGACACACACAGTCTCCAGGGTGACCATACCCAGTAGCTGCCCCTGTGGTCACATGTCCAGAGTCTCCATGGTGAAGCCTTCCCAAACCTGCACCTGGGGTCACATGTTGTCTCCATAGTGACCCTGCCTCCTAGACCCTATACCTGGTGTCTCAGGCATGAGCCCCTCCCAGAGCTTGCACCTGGTTTCACATGTCCACAGTCTTCAGGGAGACAGCTCTCCCCAGATCCCATACCTGGGGTCACAGTCCAAAGTCTACAGGGTGTTACCCCCCAGATGCTGTAAATGGGGTCACACATCCAAGTCTTCAGGGATTCCGCCCTCAACAGAAACTGAAACTGGCATCACATGTCCACAGTATCCATGGTGAGCCCTCACAGAACCTGCTTCTTGGGTCACACATCCATAGTCTCAAGGGTGACAACCTTCCCAGACACTGCACCTGGTCTCTCAGGTCCACAGTGTCCAGGGTGACCCCACCTCACAAGAACTTGTACCTGGAGTCACATATCCACAAACTCTAGGTTATCCCATTTCACCAGACCTTTTGACTGTGGTTACACATCCAAGACTCCAGGGTGCCCACCACTTCTAAGCATTGAACCTGGGGTCACAGGTCCACAGTTTTCAGGGTCAGACCCTGTAAATGGGGTCACATGTCCACAATCTTCATGGTGACCCCACACACCAGACCCTGCAACTGGAATCACAAGTCCACAGTCTGCATGGTGACATGTTCCCAGACCCTGTACCTGGAGTCACATGTTTAGAGTTCCCAGGGTGACCCTTCCCAGTCACTGTACCTAGGGTCACACATACAAAGTATCAAGGGTGACGCCCAATCCCCAGACCCTGTACCTAGGGTCATAGGTCTATAGTTTCCAGGGTACTCCCCTCCCAGACCCTGTACCTGGCATAACATGTCCACAAGCTCCAGGGTGATCTCTTCAAAGTACCTGCACTTGGGGTCACATGTCAAGATTGTCCTTGGTGACATCATCCCAGACCATGAACCTGGGTTCAGATATTGACAGTCTCTCCAGGGTGACCCCAACTCATCAAAACTTGTACCTGGGTTCACATTTCCAGTTTCCTATGTGACCCCCAACCAGACAGAGCACCTGGGTTCACAGTCAAGATTCTCCAGGGAGACACCCTCCCAGACTCTGTACCTGGTGTAACACCTCCATAGTTTCAAGGGTGACCACACCTCCCAGAACCTTTACATGGGGCACACTTCAACCGTATCCAGAGAGACACCACTTTTCAGACCCTGCACCTGGGTTGGCATGTTTACAAGCTCCAAGGTATCCCCTTCCCTGACCTTGGACCTATGGTCACATGTCCACAGTTCCCAGGCTGACCCCACCTCCCAGACCCTGCACCTGGGATTACATGTCCTGAGTCTCCAGGTTGATCCCTCCCGACCCTGGACCTGGGGTCACATTTTCACAGTCTCTACAGTGACACTTCTCTTCAGACCCTTTAGCTGGGGTCACATGTCCGCAGTATCCAGGCTTACTCCACAATCCTCCCTCCCCCAGACCCTGCACCTGTGGTCACAGGTCCACAGTATCCAGGCTGACAATACGCCCCAGATTGTGTACATGGGGTCACACGTCCACATTCTCCAGGGTGCCACAACCTCCCTGACTCTGTATGGGGTATCCACAACCACAGTCTTCAGGATGACCATGCTCCCAGACCCTGTACCTGGATTCTCACATCCATGGTCTCCAGGGTAAACCCTTCACAGACCCTTCACCTGGAGTTACTCGTCCACGGGCCCCAGATTGAACCTTCAGAAGTACCTGCACCTGGGGTCACATGTCCACAGTCTGCTTGATACCATCCCTCCCAGCCCCTGTACCTGGGATCACATTTCTAGTTTCTAGGGTAGCCTCCCCTCCCAGAACCTACATGTTGGGTCACAAGTACACAGTCTCCAGGGTGACCCCACCTCACCAGAATTTTTAATTTGGGTCACATGTCCACAGTCTCTAGGGTGACCCCACCTCATCAGAACTTTTAGCTCTGGTCACATGTCCACATTCTCCAGGGTGACACCCCCCCCCCCCCCCCCCCCCCCCCCCCCCCCCCCCCCCCCCCCCCCCCCCCCCCCCCCCCCACCCCCCCCCCCCCCCCCCCCCCCGCCCCCCCCCCCCCCCCCCCCCCCCCCCCCCCCCCCCCCCCCCCCCCCCCCCCTCCCCCCC
>SJYT01059898.1:0-40883 GCA_006410635.1 Cephalophus harveyi | reverse complement strand
CCCCCCCCCCACCCACAGACCCTGTACCTGTGGCCACATGTCCACAGACTTCAGGGTGACTCACCACATCTGTTTGAGCACCTGGGATCACTTGTCCACAGTCTTCAGGGTAACCTCCCCTCACAAACCCTACACCTGATGTCACATGTCCATAGTTTCCATGGTGACAACTTCTCAGACCCTGTACCTGAGGTCACATGTCTTCAATCCCCAAGGTGACCCCTTGAAAGTTCTGTCTTTGGGTTCACAGGTCCACAGTCTCTTCTGTGACCTTCCTCTCATACACTGTACCTGGGGTCACACATTCACAGTCTCCAGGGTGATGCCTTTTCCCAGGCATTGTACCTGGGTCACACGTCCACAGTCTCTAAGGTGACGACTCTCCCAGACCCTGTACCTGTTTTCATACTTCCACAATATCCAGGGTGATTCCCTGCCCAGATACTGCACCTGGTGTCACATGTCCACAGTCTCCAGCGTGACCTGCCTCAGACCCTGCACCTAGGGTAACATATACAGCATCTCCAGGTGACCTCACCTCCCAGATGATGTACCTGGGGTCAGATGTCACTGACTCCAGGGTGAGTAACCTCTCAAGTTCCTGCACCTGGGATTATACTTCCACATTCCTCAGAGAGACCCCACCTCCCAGACCCTACACCTGGGTTCAAATGTCCAGTCTCCAGAATGACGCCACTTCCAAGACCCTGACCCTGGTGTCACTCGTCCACAGTCTCCAGGGTGAAGCACCTCCCAGATGATGTACCTGACATTACATTTCCAGTTTCCAGAGCAAACCCGCCTCCAGTACCCTACACCTGGGGTCACATGTCCACAGTCTCCATGATGAAACCCTCCCAACCCTGCACCTGGATAGCATGTCCACAAGCTCCAGGGTGACATCCTCCCAGACCCTGGACCAGGGTCACATATCTACAGTTTGAAGGGTGACCCCACCTTCCAGACCCTGCACTTGGCTTACACTTAAGCAGTCTCCAGGGTGACCACTCCTGATCCTGTACGTGGGGTCACATTTCTACAGTGCACTGGATGACACCTTTCCCAGGTCCTGTACCTGGGGTCACATGTGCATAGTCTACATGGTGATCCTCCCTCTCAGACCCTGTCCCTGGGGTCAGATATCTGCATTATTCAGTGTAACTCCCCCCAGACCATAAAGATGGGGTCACACCTCCAGTTTCCAGGATGAGCCCACCTCCAGACCCTGTACCAGGGTCACATGTCCACAGTCCAGGGTAACCCCACCTCCCAGCCCATATACCTGGAGTCATCCACAGTCTCCATGGTGACCTCCTCCCAGGCCATGCGCCTGGGATCACATGTCCACAGTCAAGGTGACCCCACCTTTGAGTCCCTACACCTGGAGTCACATGTCCACAGTCTCCAGGGTTTACCACTCCCAGACCCTGTACCTGGGGTTACATGTCCACAGTCTCCATGGTGACCCCCTCACAGACTCTACACGTTGGTAACGTGTCCAGAGTCTACAGGGTGGCAAACCACCCCAGACACTTTACCTGGGGTTACACATCAAGAGTCTCCTGGATAAGCCTACCTCCAGAAACTGTACCTGGGGTCACATGACCACAGTTTGCAGAGTGACAGCACCTCCCTGACCCTGCACCTAGGATTGCACATCTATGGTCTACAAGGTGACTCTTTCCCACACCATGCACCTGGGGTAACCTGTCAGCAATCCCAAGAGTGATCCCACTTCCCAAACCCTGCACCTGGGCTCACACATCCACAGTCTCCAGGGTGAACCCCTCCCAGACCCTTTACCTAGGGTTACATGTCCACAGTCTCCATGGTGACACCCCCTCCCAGACCCTAAACCTGGGGTCACACATCCACAGTCTTCATGGAGAGGACTTCCAAACAGTGCATGGGGTTCACAGATCCAAAGTCTCCCATGTGAACCCCCTTCAGACCATGCACCTGGATTCACAAGTCTCCAGTCTCCAGGGTGACATCTGTCCCAGACCCTGCACCTGCGGTCATCTGTCCACGATCTCCATTGTGACACTCCCTGCCACAACCTGCATCTGGGGGTCACATGTTCACAGTCCACCATGGACAATCCTCCCCAGATTTGTACATAGGATCACACATTCATATTCTTGAGGTGACCCAACCTCCCTGACCCTGTACCGTGGTATCACGACCAGTGACCAAACCTCACAAACCTGGTATCTGGGTTCTCAGGCCCATGGTCTCCATGGTAAACCACTCCCAGACCCTGCACCTGAGGTAACATTTTCACTGTCTCCAGGATGATCCCACATCCCAGACCAGGTCCATGGGGACATATGTCCAGTGTCTTGGATGAGCCCCCTCCCCAGACTCTGCACTTGGGATCACATGTCCACAGTCCCTGATAGACCTCACTTCCCAGACCCTGTACCTGGGATCACATGTACAGTCTCCAGGGTGACCCCACTTCCCAAGACTCTGTACCTGGTGTCACACTTCCACAGTCTCCAGGGCAATCCCCTCCTGAACCTGCATGTGGGTCATACTTCTACTGTCTCTATGGTGGCATCACTGCCCAGACACTGTACCTGTGGTCACACATCCACTGTCTTCAGACTGAGGACTCCCAGTCACTGCACCTGAGTTCACATATCCCAGTCTCCTATGTGACCCCTATCCTGTCCCTGTACATGAAGTCACACGTCCACAGTCTACAAGGTGACCCTGACTTCCAGACCCTTTACCTGGGATCACATGTCCACAGGCTCCAGGGTGAACCCATCTCATCAGAACTTTAAGCTGTGGTCACAGATCCACAGTCTCCAGGGTGACACCCCCCACCCCCAGACCCTGTACCTGTGGTCACACATCCACGGACTTCAGGGTGACTACACAACACCAGTCCAAGCACCTGGGATCACATGTCTACAATCTCCAGGGTAACAACCCCTAACAGACCTACACCTGGGGTCACATGTCCAGTTTCCAGGTTGACACCCTCCCAGACCCTTTTCCTAAGATCACATGTCTTCAAATCCCAGGGTGTCCCATCCCAGGTGCTGTACTTGAGGTCAGATAACCAAGTCTCTACTGTGACTATCCTCCCAGACACTGTAATTAGGTTCACATGTCCACAGTCTCCAGGCTGACACCCTTTCCCAGACCTTGTACCTGGTTCACACATCCACAGTCTCCAGCTTGATGCCCTTTCCCAGACCCTGTGCCTGGTTCACACATCCATGGTCTCCAGGCTGACACCCTTTTCAGACCCTGCACCTGGGTCACACGTCCACAGTCTCCAGTTTGACGCCCTTTCCCATATTCTGCACCTGGGGTCACACTTCCATTATATCCATGGTGGCACCCCTGCCCAGTCCTGCAACTTGTATCACATTTCCACCGTCTCCAGCATTACCTCCCTCCTAGACCCTGCACCTGGGATCACACTTCCACAGTCTCTAGTGTGACCCCCCACCCAGACTCTGTACCTGTGGTCAAATATCTGCAGTCTCCAGTGTGGCACCCCTTATAGACCCTGCACCTGCTGTCACATGTTGACAGTTTCCAAGGTGACCCACCTCCAAACACCCTGCACCTGGGGTCAAACCTACACAGTTTCCAGGGTGACACCCCTCCCAGACCCTGAAACTGAGGTCACACATCCACTGTTCAGGGCGAGGACTGCCAAACACAGCACCTGGATTCCCATATCCAAAATCTCCTATGTGATCCCCACCAAATCGTGCATTTGAGTTCACATGTCCACAGTTTCCCGGGACACACTCCCAGACCCTGTACCTGAAGTTACATGCCTTCAGTCCCCAGGGTGATCCTTCCCAGGAATTGTACTTGGGGTCACGTGTCCACAGTCCCCAAATGACCCTACCTCCCAGATTCTGTGCCTGGAGTCACACGTCCACTGTCTCCAGGGAGACAACACCTCGCAGACCATGCACCTGGGGCCACACATTCACAGTCTCCAGGGTGACCCCTTGCTGAACCTGCACCTGGGGTCACATTTCCACTGTCTATAGGGTGACATATGTACCCAGAGGCTGTACCTGGAATAAGACGTCCAGAATCTCCAGGGTGACCCCTTCCAGAACCTACACCTGTGGTAACATGTCCAGAGTCTTCAGGCTGACACCCTACCCTAGCCCCTGTACCTGGGGTCACACGGCCACAGTCACCATGGTGAACCCCCTCTCAGATCCTGTACCTGAGGTCACATCTCCACCAGCTCCAGGGTGACCCCCTTCTCAGACCATGTACATGGGGTCTCATATCCAGTCTCTAGCCTGACTCCACCTCCCAGACCCTATTAGTTCAGTTCAGTTCAGTTCAGTCACTCAGTCTGTCTGACTCTTTGCGACCCCATGAATCGCAGCACACCAGGCCTCCCTGTCCCTCATCAACTCCCGGAGTTCACTCAGACTCATGTCCATCGAGTCCGTGATGCCATCCAGCCATCTCATCCTCTGTCGTCCCCTTCTCCTCCTGCCCCCAATCCCTCCCACCATCAAAGTCTTTTCCAATGAGTCAACTCTTCGCATGAGGTGGCCAAAGTACTGGAGTTTCAGCTTTAGCATCAGTCCTTCCGAAGAAATCCCAGGGCTGATCTCCTTCAGAATGGACTGGTTGGATCTCCTTGCAGTCCAAGGGACTCTCAAGAGTCTTCTCCAAGACCACAGTTCAAAAGCATCAATTCTTCGGTGCTCAGCTTTCTTCACAGTCCAACTCTCACATCCATACATGACCACAGGAAAAACCATAGCCTTGACTAGATGGACCTTTGTTGGCAAAGTAATGTCTCTGCTTTTCAGTATGCTATCTAGGTTGGTCATAACTTTTCTTCCAAGGAGAAAGCGTCTTTTAACTTCATGGCTACAGTCACCATCAGCAGTGATTTTGGAGCCCCCCAAAATAAAATCTGACACTGTTTCCACTGTTTCCCCATCTATTTCCCATCAAGTGATGGGACCAGATGCCATGATCTTCGTTTTTGGAATGTTGAGCTTTAAGCCAACTTTTGCACTTTCCACTTTCACTTTCATCAAAAGGCTTTTCAATTCCTCTTCACTTTCTGCCATAAGGGTGGTGTCATCTGCATATCTGAGGTTATTGATATTTCTCCCAGCAATCTTGATTCCAGCATGTGCTTCTTCCAGCCCAGCATTTCTCATGATGTACTCTGCATATAAGTTAAATACGCAGGGTGACAATATACAGCCTTGACGTACTCCTTTTCCTATTTGAAACCAGTCTGTTGTTCCATGTCCAATTCTAACTATTGCTTTCTGACCTGCATATAGGGTTCTCAACCCTATACCAGGGTTCAAAACTCCACAGTCTGCAGTACGACCCCACCTCCTAGACACTACACCTGGGGTCACACATCCACAGTTTCCAGGGTTACCCCCCTCTCTGGCCCTGCCCCTGGGGTCACATGTCCACAGTCTCCAGGGTGACCCCACCTCTCAGACCCTTCACCTAGGGTCACAAGTCCACAGGTTCCAGGGTGACCCCTTCAAAATACCTGCACCTGGGTCACATGTCCAGAGGCTCCTTGGTGACACCTCACCATGGCCTGGGGTCACATTTCTAGTTTCCAGAGTAACCTCCCCTCCCAGACCCTGCACCTGAGGTCACATCTCCAGGGTCTCTGGGGTAACAAACCTCCCAGACCCTGCACCTGGGGTCACATCACCACAGCCTCCAGGGTGAGTGCACCTCACCAGTACTTGTACCTTGGGTCACATGACCACAGTCTCTAGGGTTACCCCACCTCATCAGAACTTTTACCTGTAGTCATACTTCCACAGCCTCCAGAGTGACCGCCACTCTCAGATGGTGAACATCTGGTCACACTTCCATAATCTCCAGGGTGACACAGTCCAGGACACTGAATCTGTGGTCATATATCCACAGACTTCAGAGTTACCCCAAAAGTACACCTGGGGTTGCATTTCCAATCTCTACTGTGACTATCCTCCCAGAACCTGTACCTGGGGTCACATGTCCACAGTCTCCATGGTGACACCGCCCAGGACACTGAACCTGTGGTCATATGTCCACAGACTTCAATGTGACCCCACAACTATGGTTTGAGCACCTGGGATCACATATCCACAGTCTCCAGTGTAATCTTCCCTCACAGACACTACACCTGGGGTCAGATTTCCAGTCTCTACTGTGACCATTCTCCCAGACCCTGTACATGGGGTTACATGTCCACAGTCTCCAGGGTGACAATCCTACCCACATCCTGTCTGTGGAGTGACACATCCACATTCTTCAGGCTGACCCAACCTCCCTGACCCTGTACTGGGGTATCACAATCACTGTCTCTAGGGTGACCAAAACTCCCATATCCTGCACCTGTATTCTAACATCCACGGTCACCAGGGTAAATCCCTCCCAGACCCTGCACCTGAGGTAACATGTCCACATTCTCCAGGGTGACCTGGTCTCCAAGACCCTTTACCTGGGGTCACATGTCCACTGTCTCCAGGGAGACCACACCTTGCAGACCATGCACCTGGGGTCACACGTTCACAGTCTTCAGGATGACCCCCTCCTGAACCTGCACTTTGGGTAACATTTCCACTGTTTATAGGGTGACACACATCCCTGGACACTGTTCCTGGAATCACATGTCCAGAATCTCTAGGTTGACTCCCTTCCAGATCCTGCACCTTGGGTAACATGTTCAGAGTCTCCAGGCTGACACCCCAGCCCAGACTCTGTACCTGGGGTCATATGGTCACAGTTTCCATGG
The DNA here is from genome assembly GCA_006410635.1 of Cephalophus harveyi. Lineage (NCBI taxonomy): Eukaryota > Metazoa > Chordata > Mammalia > Artiodactyla > Bovidae > Cephalophus > Cephalophus harveyi. The sequence goes on along the minus strand of SJYT01059898.1, from coordinate 34,111 downwards.
TGAACCCCCTCACATACCATATACTTGAGGTCACATGTCCACCATATCCAGGGTGATCCCCTTTCCAAAACCATGAACATAGGTTCACATGTCCCATCTCCAGCGTGAACCCACCTCCCAAAACCTGTACCAGGTTTCAAAACTCCACAGTCTCCATGGTGTTCCCCCACACCAAACCCTGCACCTGGGGTCACATGTCAACAGTCTCCAGGGTGACCCCTCTCCTCAGACCCTGTAACTGGTGTCACATGTCCACAGTCTCCAGGGAGAGCACTCTCCCAAGACCCTGCACCTGGGGTCATATGTTCACAGTCTCTGGCGTCACTACCTCCCAGATCCTTCACCTGTTGTCACATGTCCGCAGTCCCCAGGGTGACCCCACCTCCCAGACCCTGCACTTGTGGTCACATACATAGTCTCCAGGGTTACTCCGCCTCCAAGACCCAGTACTGGGTTCACACATCCTCAGTCTCCAGGGTGATCTCCTCTCAGACCCTGTATCTAGTGTCACATGTCCATAGTCTTTAGGGTGACCCCCTTCCAAATGCTGCATCTGGGGTCACACATCCACAGTCCCCAGGATGACAACCCTGTCCAGACCCTGTGCTTGGGTCACATGACCACAGTCACCATTGTGACCCCCCTCCCAGATCCTATACCTGATGTCAAATGTCTGCAGTATCCATGATGACCCCCTCCCAGACCATATACATGGGTCATATGTCCAGTCTCCAGAGTCAGCCTCTTCCCCAGACACTGTACTTTGGGTCACATGTCCACAGTCCCCAGGGTGACCCCACCACTGAGACCCTGTACCTGAGGTCCCATGTCTACAGTCTCCAGGGTTACCCCAGCTCTCAGACCAAGCACCTGGGTTTTCACATCCACAGTCTCAAGGTGACCCCCCATCCAGACCCTACACCTGTGGCCACATGTACTTAGTCTCCAGGGTTACCCCCTCCCAGGCCATATACATGTTGTCACAAGTCCACAGTCTCCAGGGTCAGCCTCTTCCTCAGACACTGCACTTTAGCTCATACATTCACAGTCCCAGAAATGAACCCATCTCCCAGAACCTGTACTGGGGGACACGTGTACACAGTCTCCTGGGAGACCCCACCTCACAAACCCTATATCTGGATTTGCACGTCCAAAGTCTCTACAGTACCTCACCTCCTAGACCCTGGGGTCACATGTCCACAGTATCCAGGGTCACCCCCTCTTGACCCTGGAACTTGGGTCACATTTCTACATTGTCTATTGGTGACACCCCTCTGCAGACACTGTACCTCTGGTCCCACGTCCACAGTGTCCAGCCTGATCCCACCTCCCAGACTGAGCAACTAGGATCACATATCCACAGTTGAGGGTAACTCCACTTCCCGGACCCTATACCTGGAATAGCACATCCATAGTCTTCATGGTGACTCCCTCCTAGACCATGCACCTGAGGTCATATTTCCAGTTTCTAGGGTGACACTTCTCCCCAGACCCTGTACCTGGGGTCACACCTGCACAGTCTCTGGTTGACCCCATATCCCAGACCCTGCACCTGGGGTCACATATTCCATTTGAGTCGCTGCAGAGGAATCAGATCTTATCTCGAGTTGAGGGGAAACTCAGTGTTGTTTCCATTTGTGGTGGGAAATTTGGGGTTTCTCTTGAGTTGAAATGGGGATCTCAGGATTCCTCTCGAGTGGCAACAGGGGAGTCAGGACTCCTCTCGAGTTGAGGTGGGGAACTTGTGTTTCCTCTCAATTTGCAGCAGGGGAGTTGGGCCTCCTCTCAAGTTGCAGCAGAAACTTCCTCTCTAGTTGTTGCTGGAAACTAGGAGTTTCCTCTAGCATTGCCACAGGAGACTCAGAGCTCTTCTCAAAGTGCAGCAGGAAATCAGTGTTCCTCTGGATTTGCAGCATGGGATGCAGGATTCCCCTGGAGTCGTGGCAGGGAACTCAGGGTTCTTCTTGACTTGCGGTGGGGCCTCCTGTCGAGTTCCCTTGGGGTGACTCATCTCTAGTAGGGATGTGCAGGGTGGCTCCTGTCTTGTTGCAATGATGGTGGCTGCTCAGTAGTTTTGGTAAGGGGCTACTCTCTCCTTGTGGTCAGGGTCCACCCTGTAGTTGTGGGGGTTTCAAGTCTCTCTAGTGGTAGTATGCAAACTCCTCTCTCCTTGTGGTGTGAAGTTCGGCTGTATTAGCAGAAGAGGTGCTTCTCTCTGCGTGTGATGTCCAGGGGGTTCCTCTCAAGTTGTGGTGGAGGGCTCCTCTTGAGGGGCGAGGCTGTGTCCTCTCTGGTTGGGGTGTGTTTGTCTCCACAGGGAGGGTCCTCTCTGCTTTTGGCACAATGGATCCCTCACTTCTATTTATGGGATTGCTGCTCTCTAGTTTTGAGGGCCTCCACTAGACTTCCTTCAGGGAGCTTGTCTCCATTGGAGGCAGAAGGTCTTCTCTCTAGGTGTGGTATCCTGGGGGATACCACCCTAGTTGTGCCTGGGGCATCTGCTTCAGTTTTGGCCAGGGAGCTAGTCCATCATTTGGTGCAGTGGCCCCCCCTTTTTTTTTGTTACAGCCTAGGGATCCTGTGAAATTGCAGCAGGGAACTCAGGGTGTCTCTTGAGATGCAGCATGTGACTTGGGGCTCCTTTAAAGTTATGGTGGAGACTCCTCTGAAGGTGCAATGGGGCAGATCCTCTCTAGTAGCGATGTCCAAGCCAGTCCCCATCTAAGTGCAATGTATGGGAGGCTACTTTCTAGATGCGGCATGAGCTCCACTCTCATTGCAGTGGGTATCTGCTCTTTAGTTGCTGTGGGTCGGCTCATCTCTAGTTGTTGTTTGTAGCCACCTCTCTAGTCATGGCAGGGGGGGGCTTCTTTTAGTTGTGGTAGTGTGTTGGTGTGGCTCCTCTCTAGTAGCAATGTTCATTTGGCTTCTGTTTAGTTGTGATTTGTGGGTGGCTAAACAACCCATGGTAAGGTGCTCCTTTCAAGTTGGTGTGGGGGGTCAACTCTTGCTTGTGCAGTATCCTCTCGAGTTTTTTTAGGGGGGTCTTGTTTAGTTACGATGTGTGACTGGCACCTTTAGAGTTGCAGTGGAGTGTTCCCCTCAAATTGTGGAGGGGTTTCCTCTCTGGTAGCAATGTGCACAGGCACTCCTTCCAGGTGCGATATTTGTGAGCCTACTGTTTAATTTTGGCGTGGCCCCCTCCTCTTTAGTTGTGGCATGTGGGCCTCCTCTCTAATTGTAGAAGGAGACTTCTGTGTAATGCCATTGTGTGGGAATGCTCCTCTCAAGTGGTGATGTTCAAGGGACTGCTCTCTAGTTGTGCTGAGATTGCTCTTCTCTGATGGTGGTGAGGTGAGGTGAAGTCACTCAGTCGTGTCCGACTCTTTGTGACCCCATGGACTGTAACCTACTAGGCTTCTCTGTCCATGGGATTCTCCAGGCAAGAATACTGGAGTGGATTGCCATTTCCTTCTCCAGAGGATCTTCCCGACCCAGGGATCGAACCCAGGTCTCCCGCATTGGAAGCAGACGCTTTAACCTCTAAGCCACCTGGTGCAGGGGGTGTGTCTCTATTTGTGGTGGAGGAGACCCTCTCGAGGTGCAATGTCCAGGGTCTCCTCTCCAGTTGTGGTGAGGGGACACTCTCCAGTACTGTCAGGTGGGCTCCTCTCTCTTTGTGGCCATGGGCTTCTCTTGAGTTGTGGCATAAGCCTCAAGTTCAGGAAGGGACTTGTGGCTCCTTTCTAGTTGCCTTGCTGCCTCCTCTAGGGTTCTCTGTGGGGAGGATATTCTCTCTACTAGTGGCATTTAGGTCTCCTCACTAGTTTTCATGGCTCCACTCTAGTTGTGAGTCTTATCTCGTGTTATTTCAGGGGTCTCATCTCTATTTGTGGCAGAGAGTCTTCTCTCTAGGTGCAATGTGCCAGAGGGCACCTCTCTAATTTTGGTAGGGAATCCTCTCCAGTTCTGTTAGGCAGCTCCTCTGCTTTTCATCAGTGGCTCTTTCCTTGTGACAGCATATGGCACCTGTCAAGTTGTGGTTGGGGACTTGGGGTTCCTCTTGAGTTGGGACAGGTGATTTACTGTTCCTTTAAAGTTTTGGTGGGGATTCATCTCGAGCTGTATGGGGCAGCTCCTTTCTGGTAATGATTAGCAGGGTGGCTCCTGTCTGGTTGTGACATGTGGCAGGCTACTGTATAGTTATGGCTTGGGACTCCACTCTTGTTGCAGTTGGGTCAACTGACGTTTCTGTTTCAGTTCCTCTCTAATTTTGGATTGCAGACTCCTGTCTAGTTGTGTGGGGGTGGGGGGGCTCCGCTTTAATTGTGGTATGGACCTTCCTCTCTTGTTGCAGTCAAGTGCTTCTCTTGAATTGTGGTGGGGTAGGCTCCACTTGGGAGAAGGCAATGGCACCCCACTCCAGTACTCTTGCCTGGAAAATCCCATGGATGGAGGAGCCTGGTAAGCTGCAGTCCATGATGTTGCTAAGAGTTGGACACGACTGAGCGACTTCTCTTTGACTTTTCACTTTCACGCATTGGAGAAGAAAATGGCAACCCACTCCAGTATTCTTGCCTAGAGAATCCCAGGGATTGGGGAGCCTGGTGGGCTGACCTCTATGGGGTCGCACAGAGTCGGACATGACTGAAGCGACTTAGCAGCAGTAGCAGCAGCAGCGGGCTCCTCTTGGAAATTCTCTGGAGTTGCATCAAGGGGCTTTGGTTCATCTCGAGTTGCAATGGAGAACTCGGGATTCCACTGAAGTTGCTGCAGGGAATCGTGCCTCCTCTTCAGTTGAGTCAGGTAATTTGGGGTTCCTAACGAGTTGCAACAGGGGAGTCAGGGCTCCTCTGCAGTTGAGGCAGGGAACTCGTGTTTCCTCTCAAGTTGCAACAGCGGAGTCAGGCCTCCTCACAAGTTGCGAGGGGGAACTTGGGGTTCCTCCCGAGTTATGGTGGGAAACTCAGGGTTCCTCTTGAGTTGTAGCAGTGGACTCAGAGCTCCTCTTGAATTTTTGCTGCAAGAACTCAGTGTTCTTCTTGCGTTACAGTGCAGGACTCAGTGTTCCACTCAAGCTGTGGCTGGGAACTTGGGATTCCTCTCATGTTTGGGTGGTACTCAGCGTTCTTCTTGACTTGCAGTGGGGCCTCCTCTTGAGTTGTATTGGGGTGACTCATCTCTAGCAGGGATGTTCAGGGTAGCTCCTGTGTTGTTGCAATGTGTGGGTGGCTACTCACTAGTTTTGGCAAGGGACTACTCTCTCGTTGTGGTTGGGGTCAACTCTATAGGTGTGGTGGGTTCGAATCTCTCTAGTTGTGGTGTGCAAGCTCCTCTCTAGTTGTGGTGTGAGGTTCGTCTCTATTAGCAGCAGATGGGTCCCTCTCATGTGTGATGTCCAGCTGGTCCTCTAGAGTTGTGGTGGAGGGCTCCTCTCAAATTGTGTGGCTGTGTCCTCTCTGGTTGGGGTGTGGCTGTCTCCATGGGAGATGCCCTCTCTACTTTTGGCACTAGGGATTCCTCACTAATATTAGTGAGATTGCTTCTGTCGAGTTGTGAGGGACTCCACTCAACTTACCTTAGGGAGCTTGTCTTTATTTGCAGCAGAAGGGCGTCTCTCTAGGTGTGGTATCCTGGGGGACTCCTATCTAGTTGTGCTTGGGGAATCCACTTCAGTTTTGGCTGGGGAGCCCCTCCATTATTTTGACCTGTCACCCCTTTTCTTTTTGCAGCCTAGGGCTCCTGTCAAATTGCAGCGGGGAACCCGGAGTGCCTCTTGAGTTGCAGCAGGTGACTCGGAGTTCCTTTAGAGTTGTGGTGGAGCCTCCTCTCGAGCTGCAGTGGGGCAGATCCTCTCTAGTAGTGCTGTGCAGGCTAGTCCTTGTCTACCTCCATTGAGTGGGAGGCTGCTGTCTAGTTGTGGCATGGGCTCCACTCTAGTTGCAGTGGGGTTCCACTCTATTTGTGGTGGTTCGGCTCCTCTCTACTTGACATTTGCAGACCCCTCTCTAGTTGTGTCAGGGGGCTCCTCTTTAGTTATGGTAGCTGGGCTCCTCTCTAGTTGTGGTAGAGTGCTCTCCTCAAACTGTGGTAGGGGTGGCTACTGTCTGGTTGTGATTTGAAGGGGCACTTTTTCTAGCTTTAATGTGCAGGAGGCTACTCTCTAGTTGTGGCAATGGGAGGCCTCTTTAGTTGTAACATGGTGGGCTCCACTCTACTTGTGGAAAGAGGCTTCTGTCTAATCGTGATGTGTGGGTATGCTCCTCTCTAATGGCAATGTTAAGGGGGGATTATCTCTAATTGTGGCAGGGGTCTCCTCTCTAGCTGCAGTGTTGGCCTCCTTGTTCGTTTTGATCCATGTGCGAGTTCCACTCTAGTTGTGTTGTGCATGGGCATTTTTCTTTAATTGTGATGTGTGGGGAGGGCTCGTATCTACATGTGGCAGGAATGTCCACTCTAATTGTGGTGGTGGTACTACACTCTAGTTTCGATGTATGGTGGGGAGGGGTAGCAGCTTTCCATTTTGGCGGTGTGCTCCTCACTAATTGTGCCTGAGGGTCAACTATCTAGTTGTAGCATGTATTCAACTCTCTAGTTTTGGCAGTTGGGCTTCTCTCTAGTTGTGATGTGCTGGGTTTTAGTCCACCCTAGTGCTGTGCTGGGGGAGTCCAGTCTAGTTGTGGAGCTGGAACTCCCATCTTGTTACATTATGCTGTGCAGCTCTTCTCCAGGTTCAATTTGCTCGTTCATTTCTATTTGCAGTTTGAGGGGCTACTCTCTAGTAGTGGTGTAGAGCATCCTCTCTAGATGTGGTGTGTGAGATTTCTCCTCTCTAGTCACAGGGTGCCTGTCCTCCTTCCTACATGTGGTGGGTTCCACTCTTGTTTCCATGTGTGGGCTCCTCTCTAATTGTGGTGGGAGACTCTTCTTGATGTGTGTTAGGGGACTTTGTGTTCCTCTTGAGTTGTGGTGGAGCATCAACTCTCTAGCTATGACAAGGATGTGCCTCTCTGATGGTGGTAGGGGAATCTACTCAACTTGCAGGAGGAGTTTGTCTCTATTTGCAGTGGAGGGGACCCTTTCTAGGTGTGATATCCGAGATAATCACTTTAGTTGTGGCAGGGGGACACTCTCGTTTTGCCAGGTGGGCTGTGCTGTCGTTGTGGCCATGGGCTTCTCTTGAGTTGTGGCATAGGCCTCCTCTTAATTTCTGGAGTGGACTCAGGGCATCTCTCTAGTTGAGGTGGTGCCACCTCTGGGGGTTCTCTGTGGAGAGGGTGTTCTCTCTACTTGTGGCACTGGGGGATTCTCATTAGTTTTCATGGGTTTGCTCCACTGTAGTTGTGAAGAGCTCCTCTCGAGTTACTTCAGGAGTCTCGTCTCTATTTGCGGCAGAGGAGCTCCTCTCTAGGAGCAATGTGCTGGAGGGCTCTACTCAAGTTTTGGCAAGGGAACCCTCTCCAATTTTGGTGGGTCCCTCCTCTGTCTTTATCACTTGGGGCTCCTTCCTTGTGACGGCATAGAGTTCCTGTCAAACTGTGGTGGGGGACTCAGGGTTCCTCTCGAGTTGCGACAGGTAACTTGGGGTTACTTTAAAGTTGTGGAGGAAACTCCTCAAGCTGCGTGGAGCAGCTGTTCTATAATAAGGATTATCAGGCTCACTCCTGTCTACTTGTGACATGCAGTAGGCTCCTGTATAGATTTCCCTGGTGGCTCAGACAGTAAAGTGTCTGCCTACAATGCAGGAGACCCAGGTTCAATCCCTGGGTTGGGAAGATCTCCTGGAGAAAGAAATGGCAACCCACTCCAGTACTCTTGCCTGGAAAATCCCATGGACGGAGGAGCCTGGTGGGCTACAGTCCATGGGGTTGCAAAGAGTCAGACACGACTGAGCAACTTCATTTTCACTGTATAGCTATGGCATGTGGCTCCACTTTAGTTGCTGTGGGGGTCAATGACATATTTGTTTCAGTTTGTCAGTAGTTTTGGTTTGCAGACTCCTCTCTAGCTGTGGTGGTGATGGTGGGGTGCTCCTCTTTATTTGTGGTATAAGGGTTCCTGTCTAGTAGTGGGAGAGTGCTCCACTCGAATTGAGGTGGGGGTAGCTCCTCACTGCTTGTGATGTGAAGGGGCACTTTTTCCAGTTGTGATGTGAAGCAGCATACTCTTTAGTTAAGACAGAGGGCACCCTCTTTAGTTGTGACTTGTTGAGCTCCTCTATACACAAGGCAGAGGACTTACATTTAATTGTGATGCATAAGTGTACCCCTCTCTATTGGCAAAGTTCAGTGGGGCTAATGTCTCCTTATGGTGGGGTTCTGCCCTCTAGTCGTGGTGTGGGATTCCTCTCTCATTATGATGTGAGTGGGAACTCCTTTCTACTTGTGGGGACCTTATCTCTAGTTGTAATGTGCAGGCTCCTCTCTAGTTTTGGAAGGGTGTTCCTTTCTAGTTGTAGCAGGGGCTGTAAGCTAGTTTCAGAGTACAACCAGCTCTCAGTCTGTGGCTGGGACTCCTCTCTAGTTGTAGTGGGAGGCTCCTATTGATTTGCTGTAGGTGGCTCCTCTCGAGTTTTTGTGGGGAACTCATCTGTGATTGTGGTGGGGAACTCCTCTCTAACTGTGGTATAGTGCCTCCTTTCTATTAGTGGTGTGCTGGTGAGCTCCTCTTAAATCAGTGGGCAGCTCCTCTCTAAGATCGGTGGTGGACTTCTCTATAGATGTAAAATGGTGACCTGTTTCTAGTTGCAGTGCACATGCTCCACTCTAGTTGAGGTGAGGTGCTCTTCTACAGTTGAGATGTCTGAGGAGACTCCTCTCATTGTGATGTTCAGGGGGTCTCCTCTCTAGTTGTGGTGTGGGTTTTGTCTGTATTTGCAATGGATTGGCTCCTCTCTAGATGTGATGTCCAGAGGATTCCTCCCTCGTTGTAGACAGTGGCTTCTCTCGACTTGTGCTGTAGGGCTCTTCTCGAGTGTCTGCAGGGCACTCAGGTCTCCTCTTGAGTTATGGTTGGGCCTCCTCTCGTGTATGTCATATGGGGAGCTCCAGGGTGAGGGATCTTCTTTATTTTTAGTGCTAGGATTTCCTCACTAATTTTGGTGGAGTTGACCCTCTCTAGTTGTGATGGGCGGTCAACTCTCTAGTTGTGGGGAGGAAGATCCTGTCTAGTTGCGTTCGGTGGGTCTTTTCCTCAATAATTGCAGTGTGTATATGGCTCTTCTCCATATGAGGAATGCAGGCTTCTCTGGAGTTATGGTGGGAGGCTTGTGTATTGTTGTACCAGCAGGTTCCTCTCTAAGTCAGTTTCTAGGGGCTCTTGTCTAGTTGTGTGGGCCTTTCTCTAGTTGGGATGTTTGGGCTCCTTTCTAGTTGTGGCAATGTGCAACTTTCTTATTGTGGCAGGGGACAGCAAGCTAGTTGTGGTGTTCAAGGGGCTCTCAAGTTGTGGTGGGGGCATCTCGGTACTTCCGGCGGTGGGCTCCTTTATGTTTGTCTCAGGAGGTACATATCAATTTGCTATGGGGGCATGGGGCTCCTCTAAAACAAGGGAGCAGATTGTATGGAGAGGAAGCATGGGCCTCCTCTCGAGTTTTGGTGGTGAGGGACTCCTCTCTAGTTGTGTTTCATGATTCTTCTCTTTTTATGGCATGGAAGTTTCTAGGTTGTAGTGTGCAGATGAGCTCATCTCAAGTATCAGTGGGGGCTCCTCTCTAGTTGTGGTGGGGGATTATCTCTAGCTGTGGTGTGGCTGCTCATTTCTAGTTGGTTATCTCTAGTTGTGGTGTGCTGGTGGGCTACTCTCTAGCTGTGATGTGTGGGCTCCTTTCTAGTTATGGTGAGGGGCTTTTTTGTTGCAATATGTGAGAAGAGTTCACTTTCATTGCAGTATGCAGGGGCCTCCTTTCTTGTTGTGGAGGGAGAGATCAGCTATATTTGCTACAGAGTGACTCTTCTCTAGGTATGATGTTTGGGGGTATCCTCTCACATTGTGGCTGGTGGCTTCTCTTGAGTAGGGGTGGAGTCCTCCCTTGAGTTATAACTTTGACTTGCAGCTTCTCCTGAATTGCAGTGGTCCCTCCTCTTAGGTTGTGATGAGGGTCTCTGCAATGGGGGTCCTCACTTCTTTTTGCCCTAGGTGTTCCTCACAAATTTTAATGTGGTTGCTCCTCTCTACTTGTGAGGGCCTCGTCTAAAGTTACTTCAGGTGGCTCATCTCTATCTGCTCCAAAGGGACTCCTCTATGTGTGATGTCTTGGTGGACTCCTCTCTACTTGTTGTGGGGGAAACCTCTCCAGTTCTGGTGGGGGGCTTCTCTCTCATTGTAGCCACTGGCTCCTCTCCTGTTGCAGCAAAGGATTTGATGGTTCCTGTCTAGTTGCCTTGGGGAGTGGTGTTCCTAAATCTTTGTGGTATGTTTCAGATTCATCTCCAGATGTGATGTGCAGCCTCCCCTCTGGTTGTGGCCTGGGTTCAACATACTATTTGTGGCCAGGGGCTCTCTTTAGTTGCACTTTACTAGAGGTTTCTCTCTAGTTGTGGTGTGGTGGCTCCTTTGAGTTGCTGCAATCATTACCCTAGTTGCTGTTGACAAGGTGCTCCTTTCTAGTTGTGGTGGGTTTTCCAATCTAGTTTTATCCAGAATGTTCCTCTCTAGTTTCACTGGGGTCAACTCTCTAGTTGTGGTGGCATTCAAGTCTCTAGTTGTGGTGTGGGTCTCCTCTCTAGTTGTATTGGGCAGGGATTTTCCTCAACAGTAGCCATGTGGGGTGGGGCACTTTCCCAGGTGTGGTATGTGGGCTCCTCTCTAGTTGTCTTGAGCTGCACTTTTATATTTGTGCCATGGCTGCTCCTCTCTTGTAGTGATGGCTACCTTGGGTCCTCTCTTGTGGTGGTGTGGTGCTCCTTTCTAGTTGTGCTGAGGTCTTATCTCGATTTGCCATGAGAACTCCTCTTGGGTTGAGGCAGGGGACTCAGAGTTCCTCTCGAGTTCTGGTGGTGCCTCCTCTCGAGTGGCAGTAGGGGGCTCTGGGTCCTTTTGAGTTGTGACAGTGAACTCGGGGTCCCTCTCGAGTTGCCACAGGAGCTCACATTCCTTTAGAGTTGTGGTGGTGAACTCTGGGTTCCTCTCGAGTTGCAGCAGTGGACTTGGGGATCCTCTTGAGTTGTGGCATTTACTGATATTCCTCTTGAGTACAGCACACAACTCGGAGTTCCTCTCGACTTGCCATGCAAGGCTCATCTTGAGTTGAAGCAGGGGACTCAGAGCTCCTCTCAAGTTATGGTGATGCCTCCTCTTGAGTTGTCGTGGGTGTCTTCATGGGGTGGGCAGTGCTCTCTACTTTTGGTACAGGGGTCTCCTCAGTAGTTTTTGGTGGGATTGCTACTCTCTAATTCTGAGGGGCTCTTCTCGAGTTACTTCAGTTTACTCAGCTCTATTTGCAGCAGTGGGACTCCATTTTATGTTCAATGTCCTGGGGTCACCTCTCTAGTTGCAGTGATTGGAATCTCTCCAGCTCTGGTGGGGGAGTGTCTCTGTTTTTGCTGCTGGGGTCCCCACTCTTGATTTGGAATAGGGCTCCTCTTGAATTGAGGCAGATTCTCACTTGATTTGGAGTGGGGGACTTGGGACCCTCATGAATTGCATCAGGGGGATTGGGGCTTGTCTTGAATTGCAACAGGGAACTTGGGGTTCCTCTTGAGTGGCAGCAGCAGAGTTGGACCTCCTCTCAAGTTGAGCCGGGGAACTTGGTGTTCCTGTCGAGATGCAGTGCGAAACTCAGAGTTGCAGCCAGGGACTCAAAGCTCCTTTGGAGTTTTGGCGGGAACTCAGGATTCATCTCATGTTGCAGCGTGGGGCCCAGGGTTACACTAGAGCTGTGGTGGGGGATGCAATGTGCCTCTCCAGTTGTGGTGGGGCTTTCTATAGAGCTGTGTAGGGGCCAACTTGTCTCTAGCAGGGATGTGCAGGATGGTTCCTGTCTTGCAGCTATATGTGGGTGTCTACTCACTAGTTCTGGCACGGATTTTTTCTCTAGTTCTGGTCGGGGTCAACTCTGTATTTGTGGTAGGTTCGGTTTTCTGTAGTTGTACTGTTCAAGATTCTTTATAGTTGTGGTGTGAGGTTCGTCTCTATTAGCAGCAAAGGGGCTCCTCTCTATGTGTGATGTCCACTGGGCAGTTCTCAGTTGTGGTGGAGGGCTCCTCTCGAGTTGTGGGGCTGTGTCTGTACCCACCCCTGCTTGGGTGTGGGTGGTTCCACGGGGGAAGTCCTCTTTACTTTTGGTGCTAGGGGTTCCTCACTAATATTTAGTGGAGTCACTTCTCTCTAGTTGTGAGGGATTCCACTCAGCTTACTGCAAGGAGCTCATCTCTATTTGTGACAGAGGGGCTTTTCTTTAGGTGTTATGTCCTGGGTGACTCCATTATTTGTGCCAGGGGAATCCACTTCAGTTTTGGCAGAGGGGCTCCTCTCATTGTGGCCAGGGGCTCCTTTCCTGTTACAGCATAGGGCTTTTGTCGAATTGCAATGGAGAACTCAGGGTTCCCCTTGAATTGCAGCAAGTTATTCAGGGTTTCTTTAGAATTGCTGTGGAGCTTCCTCTCATACTGCAATGGGGCAGATCCTTTCTAGAAGAGCAATGCAGGCTGGCTCCTGTCTTGTTGCTACATGGGGATCCACTCTAGTTGCAGTGATGGTCCATCCTTTATTTGTGGTGGGGCGGCTCCTCTCTAAATCTTGATTGCAGACTCCTCTCTAGCTGTGGCATGGTGGAATTCTCTTTAGTTGTGGTAGGTGGCTCAGATGGCAAAGCGTTTGCCTGCAATGCGGGAGACCCGGGTTCGATTTGTGGGTCGGGAAGATCCCCTGGAGAAGGAAATGGCAATCCACTCCACCACTCTTGCCTGGAAAATCCCATGGACGAAGGAACTTGATAGGTTACAGTCTATGGGGTCGCAAAGAGTCAGACACGACTGAGTGACTTCACTTCACTAATTGTGGTAGAGTGCTCTTCCCAGAATTGTGCTGGGGGTGGCTCCTCTCTGGTTGTGAAGTGAAGGGATGTTTTTTCTAATTACGATAGCAGGAGGCTACTGTCTAGTTGTGGTAGTGGGAGTCCTCTTTAGTTGTGGCATGGTGGGCTCCAATCTATTCATCGCAGGGGACTTCTGTCTAACTGTGATGTGTGGGTGTGCTACTCTCTAATGATGATGTTCAGGGGAGCTTATCTTTAGTTGTGGAAGAAGTCTCCTTTCTAGTTCCAGTGTTGCCCTTTTCTATTGTAATGATCTGTGTGGGAGCTCCACTCTAGTTGTGATGTGCATGAGCACTTTTCTCTAATTGTGATGTGTGGGCTTATATCTACCTGTGGCAGGGGTGTCCATTTAGTTGTGGTGGTGGTGCTCCACTCTAGTTGTGATATATGGGGGAAGATGGAACCTCTTTAATTTTTGGTGGTGTGCTCCTCACTAATTGTGCCTGAGGGTCAACTATCTTGTTGTAGCGTGTATTCAACTTTCTAGTTTTGGTGGTTGGGTTTCTCTCTAGTTGTGATGTGCCAGGGTGGTCCTCCCTAGGTGTGCTGTGTCTGGGAAAGTCCTCTTTAGTTGTGGAGTGGGAACTCCTGTCTTGTTGCATTGTGCTGTGCAGCTCTTCTCCAGGTTCAGTTTGCTGGCTCATTTCTATTTGTAGTTTGAGGGGCTACTCTCTAGTAGTGGTGTAGAGCCTTCTTTCTAGATGTGGTGTGTGAGATTGCTCCTCTCTAGTTACAGGGTGGGGGGCCTCCTTTCTACATGCAGTGTCTGGGTGGGCTTCTCTCTAATTTTAGTGAGAGACTCCTCTTGATGTGCATCAGGGGAATTCGTGTTCCTCTCGAGTTGTGGTGGAGCTTTCATTCGAGCTGTGGTGGGGTGGCTCCTCTCTAGTAGCATTGTTCAGGGTTGCTTCTGTTTAGTTTTGGTGTGTAGGTGGCTACACAATCTGTGGCATGGGGCTCCTTACTAGTTGGTGTGGGGGAATCAGCTGTTAGTTGTGTCAGGTGGGCTCCTCTCCAGTTATGGAGTGCAGGCTCCTCTCGAGTTTTGTTAGGGGGGCTCTTCTCTAGTTGTGGTGTGTGGTGGGCACTTCTAGAGTTGCAGTGGATTTTTCCTTTCTGATTGTGGTGGGGATTTCCTCGCTGGTAGTGATGTGCACAGGTACTCTTTTGCAATATGTCTGAGCCTACTCTCTAATTTTGGCGTGGCCCTTCCTCTTTAGTTGTGGTCTGGGGGCCTCTCTCTAGTTGTAGAAGGAGGCTTCTGTCTAATTGCGATGTGTGGGAATGCTCCTCTCAAGTGTCAATGTTCAGGGGTCTACTCTCTAGCTGTGACAAGGATGTGCCTTTCTGATGGTGGTAGGGAGATCTACTCAACTTGCAGGAAGGGTTCATCTCTATTTGCGGTTGAGGGGACCCTTTCTAGGTGTAATGTCCAGGATCACCTCTCTATTTGTGGTTTAGAGACACTCTCCAGTTTTGCTGGATGAGCTCCTCTGTCGTTGTGGCCATAGGCTTCTCTTGAGTTGTTGCATAGGCCTCCTCTCAATTTCAGGAGGGACATCTCTCCAGTTGTGGTGGTGCCACCTTGGGGGTTCTCTGTGGGGAGGATGTTCTCTCTACTTGTGGCACTGGGGGCTCCTACTAGTGTTCAGGTTATTGTTCCACTGTAGTTGTGAGGGGTCTCATCTTGGTTTACTTCTGGGGCCTCGTCTCTATTTGCAGCAGAGGGGCTCCTCTCTAGGCTCAATGTGCCAGAGGGCTCCTCTCTAGTTCTGACCAGGGAATCCTCTCCAGTTTTGATGGGAACTCTTCTGTCTTTGTCGTGGAAGGCCCTTTCCTTGTGACAGCATTGGGCTCCTGTCAAGATGCGTTGGGTGACCTGAGGATCCACTCAGGTTTCCACAGGTGACCTGGTGTTCCTTTATAGTTGTTGTGGGGCCTCCTCTTGAGCTGCGTGGTGCAGCTCCTCTCTAGGAGTGATTAGCAGGCTGGCTCCTGTGCAGTTGTGATGTGCAGTGGGCTACTGTGTTGTTAAGGCATGATCCACTCTAATTGCAATGGGGTTAGACTAACAGCTTTCCCCCCCTCCTGCTCCTCTGTTGCGGTTTGCAGACTCCTCTCTAGCTGTGGTGGGTCACTCTTTTTTAGTTGTGGTATGGAGGTTCCTCTCTAGTTGTGGTAGAATGTTCCTCTTGAACTGCGGTTGGGGTGATTTCTCTCTGCTTGTCATGTGAAGGGGGGCATTTTCCAGTTCTGAAGTGAAGGAGAACACTCTCTAGCTGTGGAAGGGAGCATCCTTGTTGCTTGTGGCATGTTGGGCTCCTCTCTACTTATCGCAGGGGGTTTATATTTAATTGTGATATGTGGGTGTGCTCAGCTCTGGTGGTGATGTTCAGTGAGGTTAATCTCTATTTGTGGTGGAGTTCTCCCCTCAAGTTGTGGTGTTTGGCTCTGCTCTTATTCCAATCTGATTGCGAGCTTCTCTCTATTTTGGGGGGCCTTTTCCCTAGTTGTGGTTTGCAGGTTCATCTTTAGTTGTGAATGGGTGTTCCTTTCCAGTTGTGGCAGAAGGCTGTAAGCTTGTCACAGGGCACATAGTGCTCTTAATTTGTGGCTGGGGCTCCTCTCTAGCTGTAGTAGGTGGCACTTCTTGGGCTGCTGCATGGGGCATATCTTGAGTTTCATTGCGGGGCTCCTCTAGAGTTGCTGCAGGTACTCGGGCCTCCTCTTGAGTTGCTGTTGTGCCTGCTATTGCATTTGTCATTTGGGGGCTCCATGGTGATGGGTCCTCTCTACTTGTAGCACTAGAGTTTACTCACTAATTTTGGGGTTGAACTTCTCTCTTTGTGATGGGTGGTCATCTCTCTAGTTGTGGTGAGGAAGTTCCTCTCTAGCTGTGTGGGCAGGGCTTTTCCTCAATAGTTTCCGTTTGTATGGGGCTCTCTTCCACATGAGGAATGCAGGCTCCTCTGGAGTTGTGGTGGGAGGCTTGTGCATTGTTGTACCAGTGGGTTCCTCTCTAAGTTGAATTCCAGGGGCTTCGGTCTAGTTGAGGGGGACTTCTCTCTAGTTATGATGTGCAGGCTCCACTCTGGTTGTTCAGTTCAGTTCAGTCGCTCAGTCGTGTCCAACTCTTTGCGACCCCATGAATCACAGCATGTCAGACCTCCCTGTCCATCACAAACTCCGGGAGTTCACTCAGATTCACGTTCATCGAGTCAGTGATGCCATTCAGACATCTCATCCTCTGTCGCCCCCTTTTCTCCTGCCCCCAATCCCTCTCAGCATCAAAGTCTTTTCCAATGAGTCAACTCTTCGTATGAGGTGGCCAAACTACTGGAGTTTCAGTTTTAGCATCATTCCTTCCAAAGAAATTCCAGGGCTGATCTCCTTCAGAATGGACTGGTTGGATCTCCTTGCAGTCCAAAGGACTCTCAAGAGTCTTTTCCAACACTAATTGCTTTTTCCATGATCCAGTGGATGTTGGCAACTTGATCTCTGGTTCCGCTGCCTTTTCTAAAACCAGCTTGAACATCAGGAAGTTCGTGGTTCACGTATTGCTGAAGCCTGGCTTGGAGAATTTTGAGCATTACTTTACTAGCATGTGAGATGAGTGCATATTGAGTGCAGCACTTTCACAGTATGATCTTTCAGGATTTGAAATAGCTCAACTCGAATTCCATCACCTCCACTAGCTTTGTTCGTAGTGATGCTTTTTAAGCCCCACTTGACTTCACATTCCAGGATGTCTGGCTCTAGGTGAGTGATCACACCATCGTGATTATCTGGGTCGTGAAGATCTTTTTTGTACAGTTCTTCTGTGTATTCTTGCCATCTCTTCTTAATATCTTCTGCTTCTGTTAGGTCCATACCATTTCTGTGCTTTATCAAGCCCATCTTTTCATGAAATGTTCCCTTGGTATCTCTAATTTTCTTGAAGAGATCTCTAGTCTTTCCCATTCTGTTCTTTTCCTCTATTTCTTTGCATTGATCACTGAAGAAGGCTTTCTTATCTCTTCTTGCTATTCTTTGGAACTCTGCATTCAGATGCTTATATCTTTCTTTTTCTCCTTTGCTTTTTGCTTCTCTTCTTTTCAAAGCTACTTTTAAGGCCTCCCCAGACAACCATTTTGCTTTTTTGCATTTCTTTTCCATGGGGATGGTCTTGAACCCTGTTTCCTGTACAATGTCACAAACCTCCATCCATAGTTCATCAAGCACTCTATCTATCAGATCTAGGCCCTTAACTCTATGTCTCACTTCCACTGTATAATCATAAGGGATTTGATTTAGGTCATACCTGAATGGTCCAGCGGTTTTCCCTACTTTCTTCAATTTAAGTCTGACTTTGGTAATAAGGAGTTCATGATCTGAGCCACAGTCAGCTCCTGGTCTTGTTTTTGTTGACTGTATATCCATAGTTCATCAGGCACTCTATCTATCAGATCTAGGCCCTTAAATCTATTCCTCACTTCCACTGTATAATCATAAGGAATTTGATTTAGGTCATACCTGAATGGTCTAGCAGTTCTCCCTACTTTCTTCAATTTGAGTCTGAATTTGGTAATAAGGAGTTCATGATCTGAGCCACAGTCAGCTCCTGGTCTTGTTTTTGTTGACTGTATAGAGCTTCTCCATCTTTGGCTGCATAGAATATAATCAGTCTGATTTTGGTGTTGACCATCTGGTGATGTCCATGTGTAGAGTCTTCTCTTGTGTTGTTGGAAGAGGGTGTTTGCTATGACCAGTGTATTTTCTTGGCAAAACTCTATTAGTCTTTGCCCTGCTTCATTCCGCATTCCAAGGCCAAATTTGCCTGTTACTCCAGGTGTTTCTTGACTTCCTACTTTAGCATTCCAGTCCCCTATAATAACATGACTTATATAGACAACACTCATTTGGGTATTTATATATATATTTTCTCCATAAAAATATTAACTTCCAGGCACTCTTCATTTATACCTGTTTGTCATGATATTTATGCAAAATATAATTCATTCATGTTTACTGAGTGCCTGCCTTATCCCAGGCACTTCTCTAAGTGTGAGCAGAGCTGTGAACAAAATAGACAAAAATATATCCTCTTATGGACCTTACATTCTAATGTGAGAGGAAGAGTCTTATGATTCTAAGTACCTAACTTGTAAAAATATAACAAATAATGATTTCTCAGCTGCTTAAAATTGAACATTATCTCCTTTATAACAGAATGTTTGAGGTTGATAGAGCAATTCATTATAATTTAGATGTTTTACCAAAAAAAAGTCAATGGTATAATTAATATTTGGTCTGTTTTATAATTTGGTATGTCATTATAGATAAGAAAGAAATCTTCCCATATGTACAGGTGTGTACCATGTAGTAGAAGTAGTCGATTGTCTTTAGTTTCTTTTTTTAATTTATTTGGCTGCATTGGGTCTTAGCTGTGGCATGTGGGATCTCTGCATGTGGTGCACTCTCTCTAGTTGTGGAGCACAGGCTCCAGAGCATGTAGGTTCAGTAGTTGTGGCACACAGGCTTAGTTGCTCCAAAGCATGTGGAATCTTAGTTCCCTGACCAGGGATTGAACCCACATCCCCTGCATTGCAAGGCAGATTCTTTATTACTGGACCACCAGGGAAGTCCTGTTTATTTTTCTTGACAATCAATATTTAGAATGCCTAGTAGATACTTCTAGTAATCACTTTTTTTAAAGTCACCTCTGTTGAAGTCCCTTTAAACTGTTTTTGGTAGTAAACATTTTGTATAATCAAATCACATGCTGTTTAATAACACATAATATTTATTAGCTGATTTAACTTGCATTAGGATTATCTAGGTCATGTCCTATAAATTGATAATTCTATCAATGAGAATAGTTCTGAATGTAATAATATATTCTTAGTTGCACATAAAATAATAGATATCACACTTGGGAGAAAGGATGGGCGTAAGATGACATACTTTCAAGCTGCTGAAAGTGAAGTGGTCTTTACTGTTCCATTATCAAGAGTAAAAAGTGGAGGAAGGAGATAAGCATATCAGGTGGGATAACATTTAATATCTTTTTTTCTTGGTTTCTTATATAGCACTTAAATACATTATACATTCTGTACTGCATTTGCTCTTACATTAAGACATGTTGATGAGAGATTTCTGGTTCAGAAAAGGATGTGAGGTATGAATCATGTTATGGGTTGAATTGTGTCCCACCTGAATTCCTGTTGAAATCCCGATTCCCAGTACCTTAGAATAGGGCTATATTTGGAGCTAATAAGGTAAAATGAGGTCATATGAGTAGGTCCTAATCCAGTATGACTGGTGTCCTTAAAAGAGGAGAATAGGACACAGACACACAAGAGAAAAGACCGAAGACCAGGTGAAGATGGCCATTGACAAGCCAAGGAGAGAGGCCTCTTGAGAAACCAGCCCTGCCAACACCTTAATGTTGGCCTTCTGGTCTCCAGAACTGCAAGAAAATAAATTTCTTTTGTTTAAGACACCCAGTATGGGGCAGCTTTTTTGTTACAGTAGCCCTAGTAAATGAATACAATTAATAAGATCTTTTAAAAAAGAATTGGTGACTAGTTTCAGGATTATATTATTTTTAATTTAAAACAAATTGGCACCAAAAATGCACTTATTTTTGTCTTATTTTGCACTTTTGTTGAACTTTATTTTACCCTCATGACTTTCAGGCTAGCTGTATATTTTCTTAATGCTAGTCACAGGGTAGCCTTCCTGAAGAGTCTCTGTGACTTGATGGTTTGATGAATGAAATTTGCTGAAGTTCTTTTTTAATGTTTTCTTCAAATGTAGAAACAGTATTTGTAATTTAGACTGGTTGGATTGTCTTACAACATTAGACATGTTTTGGATTTCTTGTCATCACCACCTCCTGAATCTTCTCCAGCTAGTAAAAAGGAGAAAAGCAATATTATTGGGAGTCAGTGGATATATAGTAATTTTTTCCTAATATTAGAGTAACTGTATAGCCTAATTCATAGTTTTAACCTATATCAAGTACTGAGTTTGACCATTTAAAAACTTGAATTCATATTCAGAATTAGTCCATTTAGAAAATAAAATCTAATAAATGACTAACCAGTTAATGTCTCAGTTCTCAAAAGAACCACTGAACTATCCAGTCTGGGAATCTGAGTTGTTTCTTTGTGTTGCCTGGAGATAAAATAATATTCTTAGTTTACAGAGACTTCTCAGTGTAGTAGGAAGAAAATTCAGAAGTAATTTTTTATGCAAATAAAGTATAGAGATCCATATCCAAGATACCAAATACTAAATTTAAAAAAAAGTCAGGAACCACTCAAAGGGCTTGATATACTGTTCACTGTAAAGTTGGGATAAAGATTAATTGTACTAAGAAATAATTTTTTGCTTTTCACTTGCTCAGTAAAAATAACCATTTTTGTTATCTTTTTGAAGTACAGCTCAGATCTTACTGCTTTCATGTTGAAATCCATCCCTCTAAGGACTTCCCCTTGCTCTCTAGAGGACAGATCCATGAGGAGGCCTTCAGGGTAACACACCCATCTGGCAGAGCTGCCTGCATTCCTGGCTTCATCTGGTATTTTGCTCTCTAGACTCCAGCTACAACAGTTTTCAAGTTCTTCAGTGCACCAAGCTTATTTCCACTTCACAGCCTTTGTGCATATTCTGTTCTTTCCTCTCCTTTCCTTTAAAACTCTTCCTCTTTTCTTTGCTTAGAAAAAGCCTGTCTTCAGTGTAGTATAAACATCCTTCGGGAACGATTTCCCTGATGCCCCAGGTATGCTTCTTCTGATAATTATAGTTAAATAATCGATGTTTCACTTGGCACTCCCCTACCAGGTGGCAAGCTCTATGAGATAAGGACCCCATCTTTCCCCAGGGCCTGCCTAACACAGGGCCTTGTACAGAATACAGAGCCACTAAACATTTAAGTGAATGTATATCGAGAGTCAGGAACTCCTATTTTTACTCTGTTGAAGGATATCTTTAACCCTTTAAGCAAAATGCTTTCTACCTCTGAATTCTTTAAAATATCACTAAACACATGAACCATCTAAAAAGAATGTTGCATTTTTTTTTTTAACAAGGCCTTTCCAGAGAGAGATGGTTTCTTTATTAAACAATAAGAATTTCTTACAAAACCTTTTAAGTCTTGAGCTCTTGAGACAAAATATGAAATGATGACATTAGTATTCCACTTTCAATCATCTGATGAACTAATAGGTAATCGTAAGCATCTTAACAGAGGCTTTCTGAAGATTATGTTAAACCTAACTGAGTGACTTCAGGAGTAGAAATTTCATCAGGATAAACAGCACTAAGGAGAAACATCTGAGGCACAGACAGAGTCTTAGGGTACCTTCAAGTCACCCCACTCTGCTGGCCAGCTTTACATCTAGGGCTTCCTTAGATCTGGAAATGAGGCTGGAGATCTGTAAAGCATTCTCATTATAAGGAGAGGAACATTAAGCTCAGAGAGGTTAAGCAAGATGCCCAAAGTCTTACAGCTAATACAGAATGTTAGGACTAAAATGAGTTTCTCACCTAAACCTGACTGATCCCACTAATCCTATGGTTTTCATATTATTTCTTAAAATTCAGTATTCTGCAGAGGTACTTCAGGAGCCACTTTATTGACTGGATGAAGAAACCTAGCCCTAACCCCAACTTCAACTGGACCAAGCAATTCCATCTTGAATTATAAAGTAAGATCTTGTTCAAGGGGATAAAAACCCTGAAAACCACTAATTAGCTTCGTATAATTCTCAGTCTGTGGGCAGTAAAGCAAATTTCCTGTTTGCATTTACTTTTCATGCTTTTGTCATGTGAGATTCAGCTCTGCTGGACTTCCAGCTACTGTACAAGAAGCCAAAACAGATTCCAGCTAACCTTTTTCCGTCGTATTTCCTTCTTCCTGCTTTTTCATCTCTTCAATTACCTTCATCTTTTCATCATACTCATCAGCTAGGGATTTCCATTCCACTCTGTTGTTTTGAAGACCATTCAGCATAGGTGTGATTTCTTTGTGAAACCGTGAGAACTCCTAGAGAGAATTTTAGGTCAGAAACTACTTAAATCATTTGGTTTAGTACCTTTGGTTTTCAGTACCTTTCATATGCAGAGAAAGAGCCCTAAAGAATTACCACAGTGCTCAGAGCTGTTAGGATGAGATTAATTCAGTACCTGGAAAGTGGGAAAGGTAGCTCTTGTCTTTCCTGCTCACCTAAGTAAGTTTATTCAGTTTGCTTACACCTGAGTTCTGTCACCTTTCATTGCATCCTTGAAGGAAAGATAAGGATAATAATACCTCAAACTACGTTGGAGAAGTGATGACACCCTTAGTGACTTTCCATGAGGGATGAGGGTGACTTTGATTTTAGTTACAGTTTGAAAGAAAAATTCTCATCCAGAAAATGATATATTTCATTCAAATAATCTGTTTACTTACCTTATATACAAAAGTACAGACAAAGTCAATAAATCCAACTTGAAGTTTAGGTAGTTCATCTTTTTTGTTTCTGTCCATCATAGGCTAGAAAGAGAAATAAATTCTTTAAAGATAATTTTCTAAGATCCAGTGGACAAAACAGACTGACTTGTATCGATAATTTTTAATCAGTAGTGCATTTTTATGTCAGGGTTTTTACAATGGGTTGTTGCTGCAGCACTGTTCTCTCCAGATCTCCTTGTTCCCAAAATTCATTTGCAACCAGGAGTGCTACCTGCAAAGAGGGAGGACATGATTCATGAAAGTCATGATTCATGACTTATTAACAGAGAATTTGCATTTTATCATAACATTTTATCCTTAAATGAGTAACATTTAAGGACAGAATTTATAATTAATGCTTGAGGTATTATCATACCATATGTTTTTTGGCTTTAAAATGATGTTATTTACAGACTGTGTTGAAATGGGCAAGGGGGGTTTCTCTTCCTACTTTAGTGTGGTAGACTCATTCTGGGCGTGCCAGTCTCCTAGCTGCTATTACCACCACCTCTCAATAATAAAAGGGGGCGAAGGGAGGATGTCTAATTCTGTTTTGTTATGCTTCAAGCTCCAAAGCTTCCCAGATCCTCCTCTCGTCCTGCTTATCATCTGCCAGCATCTAGCGTGTATCTGCCTGTGTGTTTATGCACATACATGCACAGCTTAGAACACCACTTCACCTGACTAATAACTCCTGGTGGCTCAGACGGTTAAGCGTCTGTCTACAATGTGGGAGACCCGGCTTCAATCCTTGGGTTGGGAAGATCCCCTAGAGAAGGAAATGGCAATCCACTCCAGTATATTGCCTGGAAAATCCGATGGACAGAGGAGCCTGGTAGGCTACAGTCCATGGGGTTGCAAAGAGTCGGACACAACTGAGCGACTTCACTTTCACTTTCACCTGATTATGTTGTAGGGATATTTGAGAGTTAATTTATATGGTTTTTTAAAAACCATATTTATCAAGTTTGTTGAACACCTTCTAGCTGCCTTCCATTGGCATGATCCAGTCTTACCAAGAGGACTTAAAATGTGACCTTGATCTTTAAGATGCTTACAGTCTAATGAAGTCAGTCATGTAAAGAATGTGGAAAGTTCTATCATATCAACAGTTATCAACTGCTGTGGATCAAGGAGAAAGATAAGGGAGGTTGCATTTATGCCGTATCATCAAGGAAGACTAGTAGTTTGCCAATAAAGAAGAAAGGGAAGACTGCAGATAAAGTTGAATGTTTAGGGCTTGTGTGAGTAGGAGCTTAAGAGTGAGGCAGTAACAATGGGAAATAAGAGAAATAAATTAGGGAGTATGAGTTAAGGACAGGTAGCAGCAAACCATGTAAGCTTTGCTGGGAAGTTTAACTTGATTCTCTGGGCCAGTAGTTCTTTTTCTTTGAGCCATGCGGTCCCTCCAAAGTGCACAAGTGGTACAAAAGTGGATGCCAAGAGAGATTAAAGTACAGTAACTTTGCTCTTTACTCTTACAAAAAGTGATCTATGTACAGCTTTTTGTGCAAGGAAAATAGACATTGCTTTTTTCCTTAAAAAAGGTTGAAAACTTCCAGCAGTCGGTAGTTTAGAATGCTTTTTAAGCAAAGCAGTAGCCAAGCAGAGCTCTATTTATAAGCATTCCAGCAGCAACTCAGAGAAAGATTGGAGAGTTCATGCTAAGAGAGGATCACTTAGGAGGCTGCCACCATAGTTCTGATGAAAGAGGGAAAGTAAGAACTAAGAGGGTAGCAAGAGTGATGGACAGAAATGTTTTTGAAATGAGGGAGATGGACTCAAGCATGAGCCCAGGTTTTTGGCTTGGGTGACTATGTAGATAAAAGAATTGAGGAGGAAGAGCAGGCAGTCAGTGAGGAGGGAGCACAGGTGTCTGGTTTTGAGCCCAGCTATTCTATCTTAACAGATACAATCCACATTTACAGTTGAACCCAGGGAATTCTGGCCTCTGCTTAGGGTTTTCCCTATGAGTTAACTGAGGGAGAATTCTTTCTATGAATTAACTGAAGGAGAATTATTTCATCAATTAGCAGGAAACCAAGTGGTAAGCAGTGGCTCCCACTCATTCCCCACACTCCCAAAGGGTGGGGAAGACCTTCCTTAGAAGACGCGCTTAAACTGGACCTGCAGATAGCGCCGTCTCATGACTGAGAGCACACCGAGAGGAGACCAGGAGCAAAACCACCCTTGAGGGGTGAAGGCACTAATGATGCATCCTTGCCGCCTCATGCTTTATCTCCTCTACTGCAAACCCAGACACTCCATGAATAATTTTATGTAAACTTCTTACAGCCTGTCCAGTGATAACAAAAATTCCTTCCAGAAAGCATTTTCTTTTTAAGGTTCCTTCTGTTTCCCTTGTCCTGGGCGTGACCAAATGACCTGCTGACATTTGTGAGCTCTTGAAAGCTGTTTGCTTTTCTTCTCTTAACAGAAACCCAACAGGGAACATTGTACTTTTGTCTTAACTTCTTAACTTCCTTTTTTCTTCTTTGTAAATTATAAACTGATGGTTTCAGAGGACAGGTCCAGGGTAATGAAGGTAATTGCTTATAAAATATATAGTCATATAATTGATGGTAATAATTAAATTCTGAGGTTGCCAGATACCTTCACATACACTGTCTCATGGCGCCTAGGCAGAGCCCGAGGGCCTGACAGAAAATGGGAACCACTCACCTGACTTTGTACCTCCCAGGGCTTGGTTATAGCTGACAGATCACACGCAGTCATCATCATCGCCCTGTGAAAGAAAACAAAACATGTTAAAATAGAAATATAAAACAACTTATTTTTGCCAAAAGCAAAATAAAATTTGACTTCTCACATGATAATCTCTTTTTTGGTTGGATCAATGGTTACATATTTGATGGCCTCTTCTTCAGTTTCCATTTTTTCACAGGCATCAACAATTTTTTGGAACATGGTTCTTTTCCTAAAAAGGAGACAACTGTGCGACAGTTTTAGCATATAGGACCAGAGGTTTAAAGTGTCTTTAATATGTCCTTTCAGGTTTCACGTTCCCACTTTGCATCAGTCGTCCACATTGTGGACCTAGGGAGGAGAACAGGGAATGGCTATGTAACCTTGATACAGAAAGGGTTTAAGACAGAAATATCACAAGTCAGAATGGAAAAAAAAATTGGTAAATTTAAATACATTAAAACTAAGAGCTACATGTGACAAAAAGAGATCATAACAAAGGCCACAGGTTGTAATGAGACATTGTATAAAACTAACCAAATATTAGAACCTAAAATATATGAAAATGTACAAAATTATAAGCGTGAATAATAATATTCTGTCCCACACTCAAATTAACAGATCTATTTAAATATGCCCAGATCAAGAAGAGTCCAATACGGAATAATAGGAACTCTTGTAACACTGCTGGTAGGAGTTTAAGTGGGCATACCTACTAAGGAGTGCAGGAGTTTTGCCATGTGGTATAAAATTGAAGATATGCAAACCCTGCAGCAGTCCCATTTCTAGATATGTACTTTACAGAAACTCATATACACAAAGATATACAATGTAGGCAGTGATGAAAAATTGGAAATAGTCTAAATGTCCATGAATAGAAGAATGGCTAAATTATGATAAAATCACATACTTGAATATACATCTAAAAAGAATGACCTGGATCTCAATTTACCACCAAACTAAATCTTCAAAATGTTGTGTGAAAACAAGTTGCAGAAAGGTATATACAGTATGATACCATTTATGGAAAAATTTTAAACAATAGTGTCATAGAAAACGTGAATGGGAAGGATGAATACATAGCAATACCAAGACAGTGGTATTTGTGAAGGAGAAGTGGGGTGGGGGTGTGGCGTTCATGATAGAGTGAGTACAGAATGCCTCAGCTGTACCACTTTCCTTGAAAAGAGATCTAAGACAAAATCTTAGCATTTGTTGAATCTGGGCTATAGCTATTTGGATATCACTTATCTAAGTATCTCCTTTCATGTTTGAACTATTTAATAATTGAATTTTTAATGAAGGATTGGCAAGGCACGATTTAATACTGCCCAAGTTGTTAACTATTTAGACCCTGTAACTAGTTCACTTTGTCCTAATGCATTTTATTTTATAGTTCACCGACAAGAAAATGTTCAGAAGCTTGGAGTATCTGGTCTCCTTGGTAATCACCATTATTATTATAAATAGGCTAATGCCTCTGCTGTACGTAACTCAGAAAATTTTTTAGTTTGTTAATGTGCATCAGTATCACTAAGATTTTTCAGCTCTCAGACTCTGGCAGGATCAAATGTCTGAGCCTGCAACGCTACATACCAGACTGCGAACTGTGATGAATTCCCCAAGTCAAAAGGCACCGTGTAAGATTTTATAGCATCACTGTTCTGGCAGTCTGTCTGCTTTGATGCATATTCTTCCTTTGAAATTTCTTCAGATAACTAATATCAGGGGCTTAGCTTTTAAAATATGTTTCCAGATGTCCAGTAAATCCTCCATCAGGCATCTTAAGGGTATTTATTGGTAATCCAAAAAGAAAATGAAGAAATGTGTCTCTAAATAAATGTCTTTTAACTTTAAGGCAGTGGACCATGGAAGGCAGAGCCACACAGTGTATAAGGGAGTTCTGTACTTACTTGAAATATAGAGCCAGGTCAGTTGCTATTATTGCAACTTCAAACAAATGAATAACTGTTTCATACTGGCGTTTATTTAGGTTCTGGAAGATGTTTAAACTCTGTAAGATGAAAATTCAAAATAAAATGCCATCATTAATTTGCCTTTGATTCAACAAACAAACCACCCTGTGATGCTTCATAAGAGCATCTTATTATAGAAAGAAGATAAACTAAGTCTTACTTTTCTTGCTTTCAGTTTTCTCTCTTGGATTAAGTTACCTCTTTACTTATACTTTGAGTAAGATAATTTAAACTCTTAAAAGAGATTATTAGCAAATATTCATATAATCAGTATATAAGTTTTCTTCCAGGACCATTTCAATAGAAACAATAGATTTAAAATTTTCTGTAGTAATTGAGAAACTTTAATAAAGAATATCTGGTATTTGTCCAATTGTTAGACATGTTGAATTATTTACCAGATAATTTCAGAGTGATTCTAGAAACTATTGGAGAGCTTTCAGAAGCTGCAGATTACAGTAATCCTCACACATAGAAAAAGCTAAATCTTCCAAGTTGTTTTTAAAATGAAGTCTTGCAATTCTGTTTTACAATGACTTATTTCTACCTTTCTTCAAAGAGTTTCCCATTAATAGTCTCCTCATACATGGATCACCCTCAATTTTTAGTGTTCCAAAAAACAAGAGTGTAAATCTAGGAGTGGTTTTTAAAAGATACTCCAAAAAGAACATTTTTAGGAATACAGGCCAAAGACAGATGTGCAGTGATAGATGAAGTCAACAGTTAAATACAGAAAAATCCCACTGGAAAGGAGGAAATAGTCTATTCACCTATGTAGAGACAGAGGCAGCATAATGTAGAAAAGAACACTGGACCAAGCACCAAATAACAACAGCAGACACCGAGTGCTTCCCACTCCCCAGGCACTGTTCTCAGTGCTCTATGGAAACTCTTAGTCACACAGCAAACCACAGCATAGCGAGGTGAGGAAGCTTGCTCAGGGTTGAACAGCCAGCACACGGTAGAGCCAGCAGAGCAGGGCACTACACTGACTCGGTAAGGAGCCCAGGCTCAGTTCCCAGCTTCCCCACGTGGTGGTTGTAGCGTCCTGGACACCTCACTTAACATCTGTAAGTATTTGTTTCCTCAAATGGGGATAATAACAGCTGCCCTGCTAACTGCCTGACACTCAACCTGTGATCAGTAAATATTTGTGGAATGTTGATGCAGATGAGATAACTGGGAATGCATTTAAGAACAGTAAATTGCTACAGAATTTAATTATTGCTATATCATGATTACTGTTAAGTTCTGAGGTTATCCCCAGTTTAAAATAGAATTGCAAAACCCAAAACCAAATATAGCTCTGTCATTCCAGGAGACTGAAATACTAGAAAGCAAGAAATAGCCTAGAATTATGTGTGCATAATACAGCCTCCACTTAGGTCAGCTTTTTATAACTTCGAAGTCAAGAAAAATGGTATTTTACACAGCAGTAATAATGAGTTCTTAACAGCAACTATAGCTAGACTTTTTAATTGATAGAAGACATGGCAATTGAATACTCCAAACTACAACAAACAAAAGAAAACTTGTCTAGATCAAAATCTGTGTCTTGCTTGAAAGAGAGTCCTCAGCAGCACCTTGGCGTAATCTCTGCTCCAAATCTTCTGGATATAGGTTATCTTTAACTGGTCTGGACTTACCAGGAAGAGGGCAGAGTAAGTGAGCCGTTTGGCATTTTAATCCTACTTAACCTTCCCTGACAGGGTACACTGGTGGCCTGCCTTTGGATTGGTGGTGACCCTGTGGCATATTTACATCAGTGAGTCATTGCCCTTTGTTCACGGATACATGTTATATGTTTCCCAGAGTAATGTGTAGTATGTAATTCCAGCACATACTGTGTAGATTCAGTAGCACTTCAAGTCATTCTTGACTGCTGTACTAAGGAGAAAAAGGGGGAGCATGTGTGGAAATGCCCTAAGTTTTTACACAAATTATTAGTAGCACACTTTTAATCACTTTATATGTCATTTTAATCCTTTTTATATACTGAAAAAATCTGCTAAAATAGTGGATCTGAGGTAGTCTCATCACACACAAAAAGGGAATATGTTAATTCACTTGACTGTAGTAATGATTTTACTATATATCCATACATCAAAACATCATGTTGTACACATTAAACATGTAATTTTTTTTTAACTAAAAAAGTCAGAAAAAAGCCAAAACATTATAGAATGGGGAGAGGGGACACACAAGGCAGGCTGCCAAATTTAAATAAACAATCCCTTAGGATAGACTTTGTCTTTACCAAGTGCCAGATTGTACAAAGCACACAACCATCGACCACAATTATCAATATTTTTTATGCACCAATTACTTTTAACACATGTTGATTTTGTTTTTAAACCTGGATACTTTGCTATTGCTAAACTGCTATTGCTAAATATATGTGTGAGAGAAAAAAGCTGTATATATACATAGAAAAATAATACTGTTGTACTCCATTTCAGTCATACCTTTTTCTAATCCAGAACAATAAAACAGCTCTATTAAAGCAGAATGGCAAACGTTCTTTCACTTTACAAAGTAAGTCAGTGTTGCATTTTTTCTTTTTTTTTAATATAAATTTATTTATTTGAATTCGAGGCTAATTACAGTATTGTATTGGTTTTGCCATACATCAACATGAATCCGCCACGGGTGTACATGTGTTCCCCATCCTGAACCCCCCTCCTACCTCCCTCCCCAGATTTTTTTTAAAAGATGACACACTTTTAAAATTAGTATACGTAAGAAAATAGGTGTACATTCAACTATTCAGTACTGCTTCCTCTGTTGACAGCACAATATTCCTGATTTTCACCTTTTTTTCCCTCACTCATTTTTACTGTACAAGTCTCTAATTGAAAAACCCTTTCTTAATTCAGTATTATTTTTTATTTCCTCTTTTCCTTCTGTCCTAGCAAAAGTTCTTAAAAGAAGAGCTTGTAAGTAGTTTCTTTTTCAACCATGGATATAGATTCACATAAAAGATCCTGTTTCTGTTTTATACTAGTTACTGCAAATCCCTTGACCAAATTTGTGGCCCATGTCTAATAAATATTTATACCTTTCACTGTACACATTGTGGGCCTGCCCCATACTTCATCTTATTTTTATTTTCCCATTAGCCCTCATTTTTTCTTTAATGTTACACATATTTTTGGAAGCTCCATTAAAAACTTTTTGGAACAAGTTGAGGATTAAACATATATATATACATGCAGTTGTTTTTAAGTAAGCAAAAGCAGAGCCAGTAATCTTTCAATTGGAGCAAGAGGTCTTAGAATGTAGAGAGGGCACGGAAAAAGGAAGGATGTCCCTCAAAAATCCAGTCTGACACACACAACAGCAGCAGAGGATGAGATGGGGAAACTATTCTGACATACATTTGCACTGACTTCTATTACTTAGTCATCTGAGCCAAAGTGAATGCTTTGGGTAAAAAGGAATGAAGGCAGGAAGGTCAGCAGCAATGATCAGATCCTAACACAGACCCTGTAGCTTCACAGGCTTGCTTAAGCCCAAATTGGGCTTCTGGAAAGCCCAAATCAAAGAGGTGAGTGAGTTCTCTAGACCAAAGAAATAGAATTGGTGAGACAGGGTTTGAATAAATAGAAAGCTGAGGCTGTCCTCAGTGCATTCCTGCCCTCCCCTCAGGGCAGATGGATACATTCCACTAAGGAATGAATCGTTTTCAGAGGAAAACAAGTGTAAAATCTCTGCATAAAGACCACAAGAACACAAAATAACCTATGGAGTGAGTGCAATTCCAACCAAAATACCAAGTTTGTGGATGTGTGTATGTAAATTGACAAACTTAAAATTTATATGAAAATACAAAGGCTTAATAAAAGCCAAAGCAATCTTCAAATAGAACAAAATTGGAGACTTTATACTGGAAGGAAGACTATTATAAAGCTATAGTAACTAAGATGACATATTAACAAAAGAGACACAAACTGACTAGTGTAATAGAATAGGGAATGCAGAACCAGTCCATTATAATACCTGATTAGGACAAAGGTATCACTGAAATGAAGTGGGTCAATAAATGGTGCTGAGTCAACTGGATTTTCACATGGACAGAAAAAATATCTTGGTCTCTACATCAAACCATATATAAAGATAAGCTGTAAAATGATTGTGGATCTAAATGAGAAAGGTAGAACAATAAAATACCTTCATTACCTTGAACAGGCAAAAGACAATACAACTAAAGAATTAATCTTTAAAAAATTGATCAAATGGACTACATTAAAATTAAGAACTTATTTTCACCCAAATCCAACATTAAGAGAATAAAAAGGCAATTCACAGGGAGAAAATATTTGTGATACATATTTCTGATGAAAGATACATAAACCAGAATAAAGAATTCCTACAAATCGAGAACAAAGCTAGTCCCAAAACAGAGTTTCAAAAGGTTATTATAAAAAATTATGTGTTAATCAATGCTATTTAATTTGACACAAATTAGTACATCCCCCAAGAGACTAAAATGAGAAAGATGGAAAGTGCCAAGTATTGGAGACGATGGAGAGCCACTGGAACTGTTGGTAAGAATGTGTATTAATACAACTATTTTGGAAAACTGCTTGTCAGCATCCACTGAGGTTGAACATACGCTCACCCTATGGCCAAGCAATTCTATTTCCAAGTACATACCAAACAAATACACCCATGTGTTCACAAAAAGACATGTACTAGAGAGTCACAGCACACCACATGTAACAACTCTGATTCAGAAGTCACATAAAGGTCTCAACAGTAGTTGACTGAATATGTAAATACAGTGCATGACTGCACACGCACGCACACCAACTAAGAAAATAACTGGAAGAAAGGAACACAAAGGCAAATGAAAAATACATCAAAGGAAATACCCAATGGAACATGAAAAATTCACGGTAATATCTATAGTTTCAAAACCACAAGAACTCAAAGAGATCGTAAGACAACAGTAAAATTAAAAATAAACTAGCAAAACTAGTAGCAGAATGAGGAAAATGGAATTGAATATAAAAGCAATATAATCCACAGTAAAGCTACTCAAATAGAATAAGCAAGGGACATAGTCCACAGTCTTGAGGAAATTAAAGGAAAAAGAATAAATCTATTAAAAAATATAAAGAAATAAATGGCAAGGAGATTCAACATGTACATAATTGATATTCCTAATGTATTAGAAAAATGTTCAAAGATACAATGAAAAAAAAGCTTCCCTGAAATTAAAAGAAAAGAACGGATTCTATAGATATGTGTAACCTATATCAAGGAAAAAATAGATGCAGAATCACCCAGACATTCAAAGTTATTAAAATATTAAGAATTATATGAACATCTATTCAGAAAAACAAAGTCACCTAGAAGGGAGAAAATCAAATCAGCCATTTATACCTCTTTAACACCAAAAGACAGAGGCAATGTCCTCCAGTTTCTGAGAAGAAAGTAATGACCCAAGAACCTTTATATTTTTCCAAACTGACTTTCAAAAATGTAACACACAGATCTTCGTAGGCGTGTACTTAGCTTCAGTTCAGTTGCTCAGTCATGTCCAACTCTTTGCGACCCTATGAATTGCAGCACGCCAGGCCTCCCTGTCCATCGCTATCTCCCAGAGCTCACTCAAACCCACTTCCATCGAGTCGGTGATGCCATCCAGCCATCTCATCCTCTGTTGTCCCCTTCTCCTCCTGCCCCCAATCCCTCCCAGCATCAAAGTCTTTTCCAATGAGTCAACTCTTCTCATGAGGTGGCCAAAGGACTGGAGTTTCAGCTTCAGCATCAGGCCTTCCAATGAACACCCAGGACTGATCTCCTTAGGATGGACTGGTTGGATCTCCTTGCAGTCCAAGGGACTCGCAAGAGTCTTCTCCAACACCACACTTCAAAAGCATCAATTCTTCGGCCCTCAGCCTTCTTCACAGTCCATTTCTTCCATCCATACATGACTACTGGAAAAACCATAGCCTTGACTAGACGGACCTTTGTTGGCAAAGTAATGTCTCTGCTTTTCAATATGCTATCTAGGTTGGTCACAAGTTTTCTTCCAAGGAGTAAGCGTCTTTTAATTTCATGGCTGCAATCACCATCTCCAGTGATTTTGGAGCCCCCCCAGAAAAAGTCTGACACTGCTTCCCCATCTATTTGCCATGAAGTGATGGGACCAGATGCCATGATCTTAATTTTCTGAATGTTGAGCTTTAAGCCAACTTTTTCACTCTCCACTTTCACTTTCATCAAGAGGCTTTTTAGTTTCTCTTCACTTTCTGCCATAAGAGTGGTGTCATCTGCATATCTGAGGTTACTGATATTTCTCAGCAATCTTGATTCCAGCTTGTGCTTCCTCCAGCCCAGCATTTCTCATGATATACTCTGCATATAAGTTAAATAAGCAGGGTGACAATATACAGCCTTGACGTACTCCTTTTCCTATTTGGAACCAGATAAGAAAGCCTTCCTCAGTGATCAATGCAAAGAAATAGAGGAAAACAACAGAATGGGAAAGACTAGAGATCTCTTCAAGAAAATTAGAGATACCAAGGGACCATTTCATGCAAAGATGGGCTCGATAAAGGACAGAAATGGTATGGACCTAACAGAAGCAGAAGATATTAAGAGGAGGTGGCAAGAATACACAGAAGAACTGTACAAAAAAGATCTTCACGACCCAGATAATCATGATGATGTGATCACTCATCTAGAGCCAGACATCTTGGAATGTGAAGTCAAGTGGGCCTTAGAAAGCATCACTACGAACAAAGCTAGTGGAGGTGATGGAATTCCAGTTGAGCTGTTTCAAATCCTGAAAGATGATGCTGTGAAAGTGCTGCACTCAATCTGCCAGCAAATTTGGAAAACTCAGCAGTGGCCACAGGACTGGAAAAGGTCAGTTTTCATTCCAATTCCAAAGAAAGGCAATGC
>SJYT01059896.1:483417-494989 GCA_006410635.1 Cephalophus harveyi | reverse complement strand
TTTTCAATGATCCAGCAGATGTTGGCAATTTGATCTCTAGTGACTACTATTTTGCATAACTGAGACCAAACTATATAGACAGTCAAATTACTCTCCATTTTACTTTTGTGAGAAGAAAGGTAATGGTTAAAGCAAAACTGCCAGCCAGCCTCATGGATATTCAGTAAATGGCCAGGACATTTCAATGAAATGATAACAAACGTCAGAATTATTAATAATATTCAGATTTTTGAATGGTTTTCTAGACACAAATACATTATACGATAAGAAATGGGGGAGAAACAGTGGAAGTGAGCAGGAACATAGAGAAGATGGAGAAATATCTTGAGCGTTTGAAGTCATGAGCATAAATATGAGTTCCATTCTGATACAGGGAACATGACTTTTCAGCTTTCGTCTTACTTTAAAAACAATTATTGAAGTATAGTTGATTTACAGTGTTTGGTTAGTTTTTTTCCGTACAGCAAAGTGAAACAGGTATACATATATTCAGTCTTTTATAAATTATTTTCCCATGTAGGTCATTACAGAGTGTTCATTAGAGTTCCCTGTGCTATACAGTAGATTCTCATTAGATATATATTTTATATATAGTAGTGTGTATGTTAATCCCATTCTCCCAATTTTTCTCTCCCTACTCTGCTGCTGCTGCTGCTAAGTCGCTTCAGTCGTGTCCAACTCTGTGCGAGCCCATTGACGGCAGCCCACCAGGCTTCGCCGTCCCTGGGATTCTCCAGGCAGGAACACTGGAGTGGGTTGCCATTTCCTTCTCCAAAGCATGAAAGTGAAAAGTGAAAGTGAAGTTGCTCAGTCATGTCTGACTCTTCGCAAACCCATGGACTGCAGGGATGGGCTCCCCCGCCCATGGGATTTTCCAGGCAAGAGTTCTGGAGTGGGTTGCCATTGCCTTCTCCCTCATACGTTTTTTTGAGACTAGCAGTTTATCAGATGCAGGGATTATGCTAAACAGTGATAGTATTGGAGAACCTTTATTAAAGACCTTTAAAAGTGTTTTAAATCACATCATGAATGGAAGTCTTTGGGTAGAGATGCTGCATTTGGCTTCCAAATGGAATTTTATAAAACAAAAGTCATAATAATGAATGTCTTAGAATTTACTCATTTTCCCACACTGCTGTGTTTAGAAAAAGATATATTTTAAGTTTAGTCAGCAACATATTAAAGTTTAATATTTTAGCAATATAATTATCTGGCTTGTAGGCAATGATGAAAGAAAATATTATTTCAAGTATATCTCCCTCTTTCTGGATTTCAATAGTACTTGAGCAGAGTATAAAGATCCTTAGAATCACTTCATGATTAATTTACTTACCCTTAGAGAAATTTTGAGGAAGCTAAGTGCTTATTTTTACCCAGGGTTGAACATGGATTGTAAATGAGAAATTTCCTTATTAGACAAATGAAACAGAAAAATAGCATACAAGAATACTAGTTGATGCATCAAAGTTCTGAATTGTAGCCTTGGCTTTAGTAGTCAATACTGTGTGACCTTAGTAAGTCACTTTATCTACACAGACCTTAGTTTCCTCATCAATTAAATGACCATTTCAAAATAAGTGATTTATAAAGACCTTCCGAGTGCTAAAATTGTTGATTCTAAGTAGGCATCAACTGGGGCTTCCCCAGTGGCTCAGCAGTAAAGAATCCTCCTGTGATGCAGGAGATGAGGGTTTGATCCCTGGGTTGAGAAGATCCCCTGGAGGAGGGCCTGGCAATCC
The DNA here is from genome assembly GCA_006410635.1 of Cephalophus harveyi. Taxonomy (NCBI): domain Eukaryota; kingdom Metazoa; phylum Chordata; class Mammalia; order Artiodactyla; family Bovidae; genus Cephalophus; species Cephalophus harveyi. The sequence goes on along the minus strand of SJYT01059896.1, from coordinate 493,250 downwards.
ACTCCAGTATTCTTGTCTGGAAAATTCCACGGGCAGAGGAGCCTGGTAGGCCACAGTCCATAGCGTGGCAAAGAGTCGGACATGACTAAAGTGACTGGACATAGCACACACACACAAGCATCAATTATTTTTAACATATTTCATCAGTTATTTTCAGTATGTAGCAAATATGTAAAAATGATTCTAAAAGAATGTAAGCTGGGCTCCTTAAAACTTGGAAAAAAAAATGTGCTATACACCCTCTGGTCCACTTCACGTGCCTTTCAGACTTCAAAGACGTGTGTGTGTGTCTTTTTTCATCTCCAATTGATATGTCACTCCACCTGGTGAGAGGAGGAATATCTGGGTCAGGATCAGTTGGGATCAGTGCTTCTTACCCCATCCCTGTTGCTTTGAACATGACTCTCCTACACTTGTTCACAATTTCCAAAGGGACTGTATTTCTTCCTTGTGCTTCATGTGATTTGAAATATGTCTATTCAAAAGTGAAATATTTATCTTGTTAATAAATGAGATAATAGCCTTTTTAAAAAGCTCATGTTCCTGTTTGCAAATCTGACTTAAAAGGACAAAACTATCTAAAAAATGACAAGTGTCATGGGAGATGAGTAAGTTTTAAAAATCTGATGTAAAACATCGTATCTATAGTAAATACACTTAAAAACTGTTAAGAGAGTAATCATGTTGTGTTTTTTCTACAATAAAAACATTTTTAAATGATGCCAAATGCTGATAGTTTTTATCAAGATATAGATCTTTCACCACTTAAAATAGTGAATAGGACAAATATTATGATAACTACAAAAGTCTCACCCATTATTCTTGCTTATTAACATTACAAATAGCATTATTACTCTCAGTTCAGTTTCTTTTTTCTTCTTCATCAGCTGGTAACAGGGAACTCCCTGGGAACCTCAGGCACAGAATGAATGAGACCTTGGCAGTGATGAACAGGTAGGCTCACTGAAGTTCCTAAACAACTTGCTGGGAGATACCATTCCAAACGGCATGTTGCCACCTTTACTGGGTCATGAAGTAAATTTAGTAGGTTGAAACCAGAATTTGGAAATTAAATAGAAGAGAACTAAAAAAAAATCACAGTATACTGCACAGGTATGTACATGTATCTTTAATTTTGCAGAGCATTTTTTTTTTTTTTTTCCAAATAGAGTTGGCCTTTTTATCTGCAGGTGTAAAACCCATAGATACAGAGGAGGGCAACTATACTCATTGTACTATGTCACTTTATATAAGGGATTTGAGCATCTGAGAATTTTGGTATCCACAGGAGTAGCGTGGCTCCTGGAACCAATACCCCAAGGATACTGAGGACTGTATGAATGTTAACGGAGGAATGGCACTGATGATAATAATATTTCTTACTGTGGATCTTCGATAAAACAGTTTGAAATGTATTCTTCTTAATAATTAAATGGCATTGAACAATGTCTGAGTGAGTGACTGAATAAATACAAGATCAGCTAGTGTTTAACTCATGATGCTCAGTTTGAGTCCCACATCCCTAATACACTGAGTTCAATCATTCAGTTAAGATCCAAACCCAGTAGCAAGCCAGAAATTATTTCTCAAAAGTGGCACAGCTACTTGCCATAAAGAAGCTGGCTTTGCTTAAAAACTGTAAGAGGCATTAGCCTCTAATGCAGCTTGGTATGATGTACACAGTATCTTGATCAGGGGAGGCTCTGTACCTGCTGGATCTGAGGTACCTAACTGCTGTAGAGACATTTGTATGACAGGCTGGCTAGTGGAGAGTCTTCTCTTGTTCTGAGCACCACTGAAAGCTGGCAGCTTCTCTGGCCACCTGGTAAAAGGGTCAACTCAGGACACCAAATGTGGCAGAAATTACCTCCAGATTCTAAAGGGCCTTGCTGATAAAGTTTTCATTTTCCAGTTTTCCTCTGTCCTTGTGTTTTAAGCATGTCTCCTGTAAACAATATATAGATAGAATGCTAACTACCTAGTAATTTTAAGCATCTGATAATTGCTTTCCTTTAAAAGGCTAATTTATGTGTTTGTATCCATTGGCCTATTTCAATTATCTTTACCATCTTATGTTTTTATTCATTTCTTGGAGCTCATTTATATCTGTTGGTCAACACTGGGTGAAGTCTATTAGTTTCCCTAGCAAACTGTCAGAATCCGGGTTTTCTAGTACGTATATCATTATTGGCACACTGATCTAAAGTTATGCTTTTTTTTACACTTTGGACATTCTAAAAGTTCATTTCATACATATTCCTGAGCTTGTTTCTAAGATGTTTTAGAAGAACTCCATAATTCCTTTGTGTGGGCATTGTCCCTCCAGGTTTGGATTTGACTACTGAGGGCATGTTGAGATATAAATGTATCAGATTTTGATAAAATAAGAGGTAGAACTGGCTTCCTTTTAGAAGGTAATTATCTCAGGTAAGGAAATGATAGTGTCCTGAAGCTAGAAGAGGCTTTGGCTAGGGAGGCAGTGGAGGGGGGGTTGGGGTGAGAGGGAAGGAGGAGGGACTGCTTTTTCTTGGGTAGTGAAGACTCAGAAGGTGGTGAACTTAAGTTTCCTAGTCTTTTGATTTTCTTCTACATCCTCATTTTAATTCTCAAGCCCTCATTTGTTCCAGATCAATCCCCTTTTACATAAGAAATCTCTCCAGGTAATCTGAGCTTGGTTTTGAGCTTCTTTGTTTATTGGCCTACCCAACAGCTCTTTAGCCATAAGCCTTAAGTCTTAAGAAATTCTTTCACTCTAATAGTAGAAATTCTCCTAGAAATCTATCTTCCATTTATAGTGACATGTGGTTTAACAGACTAAAGTAACAGTCCAAGTACAGAATAGGAAAAATAAGTGAGTCAACTAAACACACACACACACACACACACACACACACACACACAATCACCTTTCTATAGGATGCATAAGTTAGTTGGAAAGTAAGGTGAATTCTTAGATGCAAACTACACAGGTGTTTGGGTAGAGTTTGAATTTTAACATCCTATGTTATAGGCAAGAGACAAAAACCAGGGCACCCTCAGTGTCTGAGGCTAAAACAGAGATGCCATTGTATAAATCAGTGTCCCCAAAGTAATCCCGTCAACAGGTTAACTAAAAATCTTCTTACTGAAGAATAGTATTCTTACTGTCTGGGCCTTCACGCTGGATGGTGGTGGTGGAGGAAGATAGGGAGGAGTGGGTGGTTCCTAATGATAAGGGAGCCTTTACATGATTTAAAACAGAATATCTGATGGAGTCAAAAAGTCTTAAACTGAATATTTAAAGCCATCCTGCTGGTACCCTCAACTGCCTAAAAATGAAAAGAAACAAGTGCATTAATTTCAACCTCAGATCTCAAAGAATTCTAATAGATAAACGTTCAAGAAACATAAACCTACAATTTAAAAAAATCACAAAATAAACCAAAAAGCAAGCTGCTGAGAAAAAAAGTGAGTGGAAGGGAAAATTTCAGAATTAAACATGTAAGAAATTTGTAAAATTATCATATGGAAATATAGGATAACTGTGTTTAGTATGTTTCAAAAACATCATCAAACTCTGACTAAAGAACAAGGATCATAAAAAATGACAAGGTACATTTTTTAAAAACTGCATAATATTTCTAGAAACAGAAAGTATTATAACATATTAGGAATTCAGAATGTGTTAAATGAATGAAATTATACAATGAATATGTTAAATGGCAGATTAGACACAAGTAAAAATGGAATTGATAATCAGTGAGATAGAACCAAAGATTACACAGAATATACTACAGAGAGTCAAAGAGATAGAAAATATGAAAGTGAGGTTAACTTTGATGGGGATATATTAAGTTAATTTGTATATATCTTATTGGAATTTCAGGATGAGAAGCTGGAGAAAATGGTTGTTAAGTCGCTAAGCTGTGTCCGGCTCTTTGCAGCACACCAGGCTTTCATATTCTTCACTATCTCCTGGAGTTCGCTCAAACTCGTGTCCTTTGAGTCAGTGATGTCATCCAGTCATCATATACTCTGTCGCTTCCTTCTCTTCCTGCCCTCAATCTTTCTCAGCATCAGGGCCTTTTCTAGTGAGTCAGCTTTTCTGATCAGGTGCCCCAAGTACTGGAGCTTCAGCTTCAGCATCAGTCCTTCCAATGAATATTTAGGGTTGATTTTTCTTTAGGACTGACTGGTTTGATTTCCTTGCGGTCCAAGGGACTCTGAAGAATCTTCTCCATCATCACAGTTAAAAACCGTCAATTCTTTGGTACTCAGCCTTCTTTATGGTCCAACTCTCACATTCGTACATGACTACCAGAAAAACCATAGCTTCGGCTATATGGACCTTTGTCAGCAAAGTGATATCTCTGCTTCTTAATATGCTGTCTAGATTTGTCATTGCTATTCTTCCAAGGAGAAAATGGTGCCATATTCAAGAACACAGAGGCTGAGAATTTCCAATATTCAAGAGAGACATCAGAACTGAGTCTTAGGAAACCCAAGAAGTATAAACAAAAATTTTGTTATTGTATTGTAAAATTGCAAAATACCAAGGGAAAAAAGAACTTAAAGGAATCTGGAAAGAAATTACTGATAACCTAAAAAGCAATAAGAATTAGTCAATGACTAGGCTCTCCAAATAAGCCAAAAGATAGTGATATAATGTTTGTATGTTGAAAGAAAGTAACTATCACTTAGAATTATTTTCTCACTTTTTCAAGATTGAGAGTGATATGAAGACAAATTTTATATTATATAAACAAAAGCTGAGGATTTGTATACCAACATACATTGCTTTAAGGGAACTTCTAAACAATGTACATTAGAGCTATGGAAAATGATTTTAAAAGGAATATATAAGATACAAGCCTGGTGATCAAAGAAAATAGAAACATGCAGTTAAAACAAACCAAACACTGACTAGAGAGAATAATAATATCTAATTTGGGGGCTAAACAAACAAAATATAACTAAAATACTGGAGGGCTGAAAATATGGGACAAATGGACCAAATAACAACTACAAATCAATCTACTTTAAACAAATGAAAACAGAGTAAAGTTTCCAGAAAAAAGGAAAAGATGGGCAGGATGAGTTTAAAAATCCAGATATTTTATTTCACTGAACTAATAAACTGGATTAGAGAGGCATTATTATTTCATAGCCTACTGAGAAAGAAAAGTCAAACACTACCTTTTAAACCATGACATTGTGTTTTAATGTTAATCCTCTGTGTTGAAAGTTTTGTATAACTCATGAATTAGTCACACCAGTCTCTTTGCTTTGAAATAGTTTTAATTTAATCTGATGGATTTGGGATGGTTTCCACCACCAGTTATATTTATTAATGTGATGTACAATCCTTTTGCATGTATTTAAGAAACAACCATAACATCAAAGTTAATGGTGAGAAATGAAAAACTATCCCACTAAAACCAGGTACAAAGTAAGAATATCCCTTTTAAGCACTCCTCTTCAACAATCTACTGGAAATCTTTGCTAATGCAATGAGGGCAAGAAAAGGAAATAATAGGTATACAGATCAGGAAGAAAACATAAAACTATCTTTGTTCACAGACAACATGATCATCTATGGAGAAAATCTGAAAGAGTTGATAAAATCCTTGAAATAATAAGCAGCTATAGCAAGATTGCAGGATATAAAGTTAATATACAGATGTCAGTTGCTTTCTGATATATCAACAATAAACAAAATGAATTTGAAAATAAAAACAATGCCATTCACATTTTTACCCCCTCAAATGAAATATTTGGGTATAAATCTAACAGAATATGTATGAGATATGTATATAAAACAATATAAAAATCTGATAAAATTAAAAAGAACTAAATAAAAGCAAAGGCACCCCTTGTTCACAGATAGGAAGACTCAATATTGTGCAGATGCCAGTTCTTCCCAACTTGATCTACCTATTCAGTGTGATCCCAATCAATATCCTGGCAAGTGATTTATGGGTCCAACAAACTGATTCAAAGTTTGTTATAGAGAGGCAGAAGACCCAGAATAGCTAACACAATATTAAAGAAGAACAACAAGGTTGAGAGACTGCTACTGCCTGACTTTAAGACTTACTACAAAGCAATAGTAATCAAGATAAAGTGGTACTGTCAAAAGAAAAGACAAAACAAATCAATAGAACACAATAGAAAGCTGAAAAATAGACAATCATAAATATAGTCAACTTATCTTTGACAAAGAAGCAAAAGCAATACCATGCTGCAAAGATAGTCTATTCAATAAATGCTGCTGGAGAAATCAGACATTCACACACAAAAAATTGAATCTAGACATAAACCTTACTCCTTTACTTTCCTTTAAATCGAATTGGATCATAGATACAAATAGGAAACACACAATGATAAAACTCTTAAAAGAGAAGATAATATAGAAGAGATACTAGATGACTTTGGATTTGTCAATGACTTTTTAGAGATATGCCAAAGACAAAATCAATATAAGAAATAACGAGTAATTTTAAAGTTAAAAGTTTGTGCTCTGTGAAAGATGCTGTGAAGAGAATGAGAAGGCAAGTCATGGAGTATGAGAAAATATTTTCAAAATATACATCCAAGAAAGGACTGTTATTCAAATTATATAATAAAATTATTAAAACTCAACAATAAGAAAACAACCCAATTAAAAAATGGACCAAAGATCTTAAAAGGCCTCAGCAAAGAAGACATGCAGATGAAAAGCAAGTGTATGAAAAGACGCACCATGTCATATGTTGTCTTGGAAATGCAAATTAAAACAACAATGAGATGGGACTTCCCTGGTGGTCCAGTGGCTAAGATTTTGCACTCCCAGTACAGAAGGTCTGGATTCAATCCCTGATTGGGGAACTAGATCCCACATACTGCAACTCAGGCTTCACATGCTACAACTAAAAATCCCACATGTGCAACAAAAAAATAAGATCCCACATGCTGCAACTAAAAGATCCCACATGCCTGCAAAGAAGATTGAAGATCCCATGTGTTGCAACTAAGACCCAGTGCACCCAAATAAATAAAAATAAAGATTAAGAAAAAAAAACCAACAACAGTGGAATAATAATATATACCTACTGGAATGGACAAAATCTCAACCATTGGCAAAATCATATCCTGGCAGGGATGTAGAGCAACAGAAATCTCATTCATTGCTGGTGGTAATATAAAATTGTACACTTACTTTGGAAGACAGTTTGGTGGTTTCTTACAAAACTAAACATACTCTTACCACGTGATCCAACACTTGTGCTCCTTAGTATTTACACAAAAACCTGAACACAAATGTTTATAGCAACTTTATTCATAATTGCCCAAACTTGAAAGCCATCTACATGCCCTTCAGTAGCTGAATGAATAAATAAACTGTAGTCCATCCAGACAATGGAATATCATTTACTGCTAAAAAGAAGTAAGCTATCTCAAATAAACAACCTGACCTTATACTTAAAGCAACTAGACAAAGAAGAACAAACAAAACCCAAAGTTAGTTGAAGAAAAGAAACCATAAAGATCAGAGCAGAAATAAATAGAATAGAGATAAAGAAAACAAACAAACAAAAAAATAAATGAAACTAAAAGCTGGTTCTTCAAAGAGAAACTGATAAAGCTTTAGCCAGATTCATCAAGAAAAAAGGGAGAGGACTCAAATCATAAAATTAGAAATGAAAAAGGAGAAGTTACAACTGACACTAAGAAATACATAGGATCATAAGAGACTATTACAAGCAACTATATGCCAATAAAATGAACAACCTAGAAGAAATGGACAAGTTCTTAGAAAGATACAATCTTCGAAGACTGAACTAGGATAAAATATAAAACCATAATACCAACTACAAGTAATGAAATTTGAAACTGTGATTGAAAAAACTTTCCACAACAAAACTTCAGGCCCAGGTGACTTCATAGGGAATTCTATCAAACATTTAGAGAAGAGTTAACAATTATCCTTCTGAAACTATTCCAAAAAGTGAAGAGGAAGGAATATTCTCAAACTCATTCTATGAGACCATCATCACCCTGATACCAAAATCAGACAAATGATATACTGTTCAATGAAATATTATGCTGCCATTAAAAACAAATGAAATAATGCCCTTTGCAGCAACATGAATGGACCTAGAGATTATTATACTAAGTAAAGTAATTTGGGAAAAGACAAATATATGATACCACTTATATGTTGGAGAAGAAAATGGCAACCCTTGCCAGTACTCTTGCCTGGGGAATCCCATGGATGGAGGAGCCTGGTAGGCTACAGTCCATGGGGTCACAAAGAGTCAGACCTGACTCAGCGACTTCACTCACTCACATACGTGGAAACTGAAAAATGATCCAAATGAACTTATTTAGAAAACAGAGACAGACTTAACTGACTTTGGAAAAAAACTTATGGTTACCAAAGGGGAAAGGTGCTGGGAGGGACAAATTAGGAGTTTGGGGTCAACATATATATACTACTAAATATAACATAATTTATAAGAACCAATTGTATAGCACAGTGAGCTCTACTCAATATTCTCCAATGACCTGTATAGGAAAAGAACCTGAAAAGGGATGGATATATCTATATGAATAACTGAATCACTTTTCTGTACAGCAAAAACTAACACAATATTGTAAATCAACTATATCCCAGTATAAAATAAAAATTTAATGAAAAATGAAAAAAAAAAAACTATAAAGCTATGAAAAGATATGGGTATTACCAAGTGAAAGAAGCCTATGTGAAAATGCTGCATAATGTGTGGTTCCAACTGTATGTTACTTTGCAAAAGGCAAAACTACATAGAGCATAAAAATGTCAGTGGTTGCCAGGGCTTTGATGAGGGAATAAGTAAGTAGAGCATAGATGGCTTTTTGGGCAGTGAAAATACTCTGTATGATACTATTATAATAGATTTATATCATTTTATATTTATCCAAATCCACAGAATGTACAATACCAAGAGTGAATCTTACTGTAAACTGTGGCCTTTGGGTGAATGTGATATGTCAATGTAGGTTCATCAGTTGTAAGAAATGTGCCATGTAGGTGGAAGATGCAGATGATGAGGAAGTTATGTATGCGTGAGGGCAAGAGGTAATATAGGAAGTGTCTATCTTCCCCTCAATTTTGCTGTGAACTTTAAAACACTATACATGCTTTCCTGGGCTTCCCTGGTGGCTCAGAGGTTAAAGCATCTGCCTGGAATGCAGGAGACCCGGGTTTGATCCCTGGGTCTGGAAGATCAGGGGGAAAGATCCCCTGGAGAAGGAAATATAGGAAGTGTCTGTATTTTCCCCTCAATTTTGCTGTGAACTTTCAGTTCAGTTCAGTCGCTCAGTCGTGTCCGACTCTTTGCGACCCCATGAATCGCAGCACGCCAGGCCTCCCTGTTCATCACCATCTCTCGGAGTTCACTCAGACTCACATCCATCGAGTCAGTGATGCCATCCAGCCATCTCATCCTCGGTCGTCCCCTTCTCCTCCTGCCCCCAATCCCTCCCAGCATCAGAGTCTTTTTCAATGAGTCAACTCTTCGCATGAGGTGGCCAAAGTACTGGAGTTTCAGCTTTAGCATCATTCCTTCCAAAGAAATCCCAGGGTTGATCTCCTTCAGAATGGACTGGTTGGATCTCCTCGCAGTCCAAGGGACTCTCAAGAGTCTTCTCCAACACCACACTTCAAAAGCATCAATTCTTCGGCGATCAGCCTTCTTCACAGTCCAACTCTCACATCCATACATGACCACAGGAAAAACCATAGCCTTGACTAGACGGACCTTAGTCGGCAAAGTAATGTCTCTGCTTTTGAAAATGCTATCTAGGTTGGACATAACTTTTCTTCCAAGGAG